>VKKT01003193.1:75114-85362 GCA_008038995.1 Haliotis laevigata | reverse complement strand
AAGTAGCCTGTTTCTGTATGTGTGATGCTACATATATATGAAGAATGTTCAATAAGTAGCATGTTTCTGTATGTGTGTGCGTGTGAGCGCGCGCGCTTGTGTACGTTCGATTCACAATGACCAGTTTGTGAAATCATTTACATAAGATATTCGGTTTCAGCTGTGACTTTGTATTTTGTTTCATTGAAATATAATATTCTACACCACAAATTCATCTTACCCGTAATTGATAAGTGAATTTGACAAATCAATCCAAATCAAGCTGCCACCAAACTAGATACTTAAAGTATTTATCTATGCATATAACACAGCACAGCTTGCAAAGTGTATATCAAACGAAGAATCAGTTCAACGTTTTAACTACTCGATAATGCTTACTTCCTGCCCTCGGCAAAACGTTCACCGTCTGATATAAAAGTAAAGAGCTTTGCATAAGCATTTGCAGCAATCGCTTCCGAAAGTTCATCAAGCACAATGGCAATTACGTCATCGCTGCCCTAGGTAATTAGACAGAAGCATGAGATTATGGAACTATCTGCTGTGCTTGTGGTGCCTATGTCAATCCGCAGACGGCCCACGGTCGTCACGAATCTGATAAGTACTTCCCAGACGCCGAACCGCCATTATAAGCATGTGTTGGCCTTCCTCGTTCAATGATCCGGATAGAGGGCACTTTGCATGGCTTGAATGAGCTTCTGTCTACCGATATCTTTAGTTAAATGCCCCTTTCGCCTGCGTATTACTAACAAATGGCTGGTTGAGCCAGGGGCATCGTTTATGCTGCTGTATAAAATGTAGTGGTCTAAGTTTATTAATGTGTAGGTATCCCCCCTCACCCCTCCCCACACACGCACGAACGCACGACCAGCAGCCCACGCGCACTCACGCACGTACGTACATGCACTCATACAGACGTAGATATCGTTCCTTTCAACTCGCTTGATCAACAGCAAGTTTACTTCTCACCAACACAGGCCACGTCACGGTGTCATTATTGTCCCTGGTTCTACCATTCCTTTACAAACCCGAACCTATTTGTTGGAGGGAAAGTAACAACTGAAAATCCTACTTTATATGATAAAAAGTATTGGAAGCGAGGAATTGTCACCTGTAAGACGGTAAGAAAAATATTCAGTTACGTTAAATTCTTTTCATTCAAAGTCAATAAATGAATATATAGTAGATTCTGACGTCATGGAAGATTGTTGACAGCGTACGATGAAATTATATAATATCTGATTAAACAATTCTTCAACGCACGAAATAGCTAAAATATATATGTAATTCTTCAAATACGACATTGTAAATGTCTTAACATTCGCCGAAGAAATCCGTAGGGTTTAGCAGGATAAATCACAGTGAAAATGATATGAATGGGTCAATGGCTATGAGTTAGGACACCAGGTGTTCACGAAAAGGGTAAACAAATCCTTCCCTACCTGTATCACCAGTTATACGATGTACATAGAAAAGTAACTTTTCGCTGCCCCACGAGGTCTCAACCTATATATACATTGAAGCCATTTGCCTCCCAGGTTACATACACGGGACGCCAACAGAAACGTTACCCCCCTACCTTTATGAATTACTGAAAAGCTATCAAAGATATTTTAGAAGGTTTTAGCTTACAATAAAGCTTAACAACACAGCTTTATGCAAATCACGAAAAACAATAATCTCAAATGCATTCATATTTGGGTGAAATGCATCTTTTTTCAGAAGAGTTAAATTGTCCCATATTCGTCCATGCCAAAATAAACCGTTAATAGTGATTTTCACGTCCAAAAGAAAGGCTGAAATAAAATTCTGTTTTGGGACAATGATAAACATTTAAAGTCACCATTTTTCAACTATTAAAACAAGAAACAACTGTTGTAGAGTGTGTAAAATTGTAAAATAATCATTGCTATGATTTCAGTCTTTGAGAACATTTTCTGCTGATTTGCATTAGTGAAAACAAGTAAAACGTGTCTTTGATCTTGTGAAAAAATGTTTAGGAACATCTACAATTATCTTTGTTAACAGTTTTGCTTGCAAAGTAACATTTTTCCATTCCCATTTTACACATAGCAATATCAATCGCCAAAACGAGGCAAAATTCAAACAGTATTTACATCCATTTCACATACAGAATGATTTTATAGGGTATAAAGAGAGCCTAGAAGACATGATCTGATACACAAGTACGAGATATATGCCACGATTAACAGCTGAAGGGAGCAAAAAAGAGCCTCTGGGATGGTGCAGATGGGGTCGACATACAATGCTGTTGACAATGCCCTCGGATGCCACCGTATCACTATCATAAGATTTATCCAGGGCTTCAGACAGACTTGGATAACCGTAGACAGACCAAGAAGTGGACGTCCACGCATCACAACGCCAGCTGAAGATAGGTACCTCCGTCATTAAGGAATGAAGGGTAACGTTTCTTTTGGCGTTTAGTGTATATATAATATGTGAACCTAATTAACTGAACCCACTATCTAAGGAATTATTAACTTTAGGTAGATATAGAAAGACATTCGAGCTGTGGGCCTCAAGTTGGCAGCTTTTCAGTTTGGTTGCGTTTTCGTAACAGGTGCAACTTGTTGTCTAAATCCAATTCTCAAGTGTATATACCTTCTTGTCCGTCATTTCAACATGAAAGTGAAATACTCTGTAATAATAACCACGTCAACTGCGCAGTAACTCAACAAACTAGCGGTCATAACAACATGTTTACTGATGAATGATACAGAGGTTCACTGATATTTCATTTGGAAATGGCTTCAATATGGCCATAGCAGCCTGATTTAGGTGGGCGTCACCGCCACCTCATCACCAATACACTCTATAAATAATTTAACACAGACTTTGACGACGCATTTCACCCCAAAGTTCAACTAACTTTTATCATTTTACTCAATGATATTTAGTTTGGGACATTTTACACCCACAAGGAGACGGAGTCTAAAAAAAAACGTTTCAAGATATTCAGCTCCGTATCCTCGCGTATTGACAAAACAACCAGTGGAGGGATTGGCGGTTCAGTCAACAACAATACCAACCAGCGTCCCCATTCCCAAGACACAAACGCAGGACGTCACTTGGGATAATTGTAATAGTTACCTAAAGGCAACAGTATGTGTTACCGTCTAGTACTGTTATTTGGTGTAATGTGCATGGGTCGAGTGCTTTGCTTCGAACCAAGTATTATTGAGAGTCTCTTGTGTAATCAGGTTGATGTCTGTTGCACTTAACGACTTGTTTATGTCCAAGCAGATCGTCGAGGGGGTCTCTCCAGCTCCGCACTTAGCATCTCTGCCTAATTCCTTACCTAAATATTATGTTGATTTGTTATTGATATAGATCTAGCGCTTCCGTTATTCACCGCCAATCACTTGCTGCTTTTCATTACTACGGGTGGTTCCCGTAGCGTTGGCTGGAGTATTGATCGTGGGTATTGGATGAAAACAGAGGTTTCAGTGCACCAATCGAATTTCTGCGGGAGAGGCTATCGTCTCACTTTTACAAGACACTATTGTTTAGGAGTGTTGATAAGATAATTGATCGTAGAATATTTCCCTTGACATTGAAAGAAGCAATTACTCCAGAGACCCCCACCGAGATCGGAATGTGAAACTTGACAATGAAATATTACGTCGTTTTCAAAACTATCGATAATGTGACACGATGACGTTATGCAAATATTATTTGAGGAATTCAAGCAGCAGTTGATTGTGTCAGCTTATCTTGATTGCGTGAAGGGAATTAATGCCTGCAGGAAACATAAATCAGGGAAACAGTCTGCGTGGGAGGCTGATTGTACACATTCAGACGCGTACTTGCACGCACGCATGCACGCACGCACATGCACATGTGGCAAGATGAAAAGGAAATGCCACACTAAGAAAGTGTTAGTTTTTTTGTACTATGGATTTGCTGATGGATTTATTTCATAGATGTTCTAAACATTCATACAGTATCCCTGGAAGATTTTCGAGTAATATGGTTTTTGGCCGGGGTCAGCAACCATTCAAACCTAATCATGGTGGCCGATGAATAATGAGAATTTGAACCTGTCAAACGAGTGGTCGACCACATGACCACACCGCATTTGGTCAGGGTTCATACTGTTACCACGGTATCCTTAATACTGTCGCCAGGGGCGATAACACATGTTAGGCTGTGGAATCAGAGGGCCTATGTAATGAATGAACCTGTTCTTCAATTTCTCCCTCCCAAGAGCCCCGGGAGGATATCTGATATCATGGTAGGATATCTGATATCATCAACAAGGAGGCACGTAAAGGATGATTGATCCATAAAAAGAAAGATGCAGTGCACATTCTACACTAAGGTTTAGTCCCTGAATATATGTCTAATGTTGATGGTAACATATATTGAAAAGAAGCCCCAGTGAGTTGGGAGAATACAGGGAAAATCTAGACTTGCTTCATTTAGGGCTGAGGACAGAATATGCACATTCATCCGAACGGCAGTATGTAGACGTTCCTGTACTCTCACGGGGCGGTGGGGTAGCCTAGTGGTTAAAGCGTTGGCTCGTCACGCCGAAGACCCGGGTTCGATTCTNNACATGGGCACAATGTGTTAAGCCCTTTTCTGGTGTTCCCCGCCGTGATATTGTTGGAATATTGCTAAAAGCGGCGTAAAACTAAAACCCATTCAGTCAGTCAGTCCTGTACTCTCACAAGTAAACATCACGCGTACATTAATCCACACATGTGATATCTCCCTGGAACATGCACACCCACATGTAATGCTTCATTTTATCACAATGTACTCACACATACAACGTCATAAACAGCACATTTAAATCTTCATAAAATCATACATGCACTGGCAGATGGTATCAAGAGGACAGTGGTCTGCTAGCCACTGTCTTCAGGCTGGAGTACACACTGGTCGGGAAGCTTGTGAAGCAGCCGGATTATTCAAGTTTATTCTAACCCAACATTTCCAGAACGGAAACTGTATATACATATTGCTCTCACACATTCAACTTGTATAACATTACACATAAAATAATATCAAAACATTGCACTTCTATTTTCAAATGATCAATTAATAATGCACGTACACACTCACGCACGCATGCACGCACGCACCCAAGTACGCACGCAGACACACACACATATATCATCGTTTCAGTTGTGCCTAACGTCTTGCATGCAAACTTTTCCAGCAATATACATGTAAAATGGAACCACTCTACGATGTCTGATCTATTCTCACACAGAGGATAGTATGCCTTAGAATACTAAACAGGTATATAAAGTCATCCATTCGGTGTCTTGGAGGACTGGACGAGGGCCTCGAATCTCCAGTTTCCCGTTCATGTCGAGCAGTTTACTCTGCAGCTGATGGTGTGAATATTTCTCCATTCCAGAACATCTGTATTTTATTGAAATGTCTCCAAACGACATGTGACTGTTGTAGATTTGACATCATTAAGGTAGACGTTCGGAAGAATTGCCAACATTCGGCACGTCGCTCGTGAACATATTCCCGGTACATATTCTACATCCATTTGTCCTTCTGTATGTTGTTAATGTAAATGTGTGAAGGGTGATTGCTACAGTAGAGGACACGATGTCCCTTTCCTCAAACGCCCTGTGTCGTCACTGATCAGTACTCGATTCAAACAGATTTCATCCTTCTTGTTCCTTTAAACCTCATGGAGTAGTTTCGGCAGATTTATTAGATTATACATTACGATGATGATGCTTTGAATCTAAATGCACCCCGCTTGTACAACAACTCATGAACTATACCTGACATCCTATGACTGTCCAACACGCTGTCCGTTCCTGTAGCCACAAGTTGAGACGTGATTGCTTAGGTTATTTGTTTGCGGCTACAGTTGCAAGCAGTTACCATTTTGTCGCTACTATTTGGAGACGATCTAAAAATGGTATTTTATATTGGTATGAGACAAAACGTACTTTAAGGTCAACTGCACGCCAAAGACAAGGTTGCTTAAAGGACATAGACTGGCTGACTGAGTATGGTTTTACGCCGTTTTTAGCAATATTCCAGCAACATCACGGCGGTTTAAAAGGACATAGACAAGAAATGGGCATTCCATGGCGATTTAAGTGATACAGATTGGGTTTTCGAACTAAACAAGTCCTTCTGCGAATGGTTTTAACAACGTTTTTAACGTTTCGATCAAATCCAATTTTCATGTCGTGTTTGGATTTCGCTTGTTTTGCACTCAGGTCATTACAAGAACAAAGAAATCTTTATTTGTAAATATCAGTGTAATTCGTCGTAAAGTGTATGAGTGTACGACCTTGTTTCCGGTAAGATTCAGAAGAGTGGAAGTTTGGGGGTCAGGGGTTATCTTCATGTTTCCTGAACTGCTTCTTGAACTATGTATAGCGTAGAACATTCCGGAAAGTTTTACGATTACTGAAAGGGACAAACTCAAGCATCTGTCGCCTCACATTACCTCAAGACCAGAGGCCAGTATACTACACTCACTATAATAACCCTAGAATGCTTCAGTTTGTACTGTCACTCCACTTTCCACTGTCTTTGTCTTTTCTTTCCTGCTATTTATATCGATGTATATTATTTGAGTGGGTCCTTGACCCTCACATATTTCAACACAAGGCCATTTACTCATCTACGTTCCTACAGGAAATCCTTGTGTCACCGAACTAACAACGTCATTTACTAACATATGTTACCACTTTTTCATTTACAAACTTGTATTACCACACACGGACGTTGATTAATATATATATTTCTTCACTATTTTATTGACAAACTTATATTACCAGACAAGGTAATTGAATAACCTGTGTTACCACAGTATTCCACTGACAAACTTATATCACCACTCATGGTCACTGACTGATATATATTTCCTCTTAAGTGTTGTCTCTGATCCGTTTTCATTCATGTGGCTGTGTGGTAGAACATCCATACAGAAATGACGGCCTTTGCTCCACTGACTGTCATCACGGTACTGAATCACCCAACCTTCTCAGCCGGCATACATTGATATCGGGTTACCTTTCAAGTAGCGATTTTGTTCACATTAAGATCATCGCATAAAATATTAAAGGTTTGAGGACATATCTGGTGTTTCTCCTCTGACCCTGAAGGTCGCTTCATTGCGCACCTCATTCACAAATGACACCATTGATCACAGATCACCCGACTCATCACAGATACGCCGAAGGCTCTGCATCCACAGCCTTTGATGCAGGGGATCGTCTTCTGTAGCCATTTGCTAAGCCATGCTAATTAAATATATCGCCCTGAAAGTAGCGCCCCTGAGTGGTATAAGCAGTTAAACCTATCTTCTACGGGATTACTGGGTTTTATCAGTTATATATTCGTGTCACCCGAGAAGGAATGTCTGGAGTATTGGCGACCTGATGCTTCGCTATACTGCGACCTGGTCTATGTCAAGTCGAACCTCGTTATCCCAAATCTGTTGAGATCGTGTTGATATTTCGAAATATTCGGATAACAGGGTGATCAACAGGCAGATTCATCATTTGATGAAAGTGTTGTAGATGCATAGCAATACGATTGCATGCACAACAAAGTAAGGGGCCAACATGTTAATGCGATTACAAACTGAAATGTATTCGGACGGCAATGACCGATTACATTTGTGACAGGACATGTATAGTGCATGTACATGCACCTATTATAGTATTTGAAAGCAACAACCATTGTTCACTTTACTGAAGCGATAAGCTGCTATTTCCGAATCATGTTTTTCAGTTCCTACCTTGGTTATATGTCATCCGTTATAGATAGCACTAAGTATTTTTACCTCTAATTCTAAAAGAAACAGGCAAATGCATTGACACAAAACGTAAAACATATGGCCGAGCATCTCGCATGCGTGTCTACAACACAGTCCAAGTGTATGCAAACGCCAATGGCTGTGACATTACATCTCACTTCGTTCAGGCCATGTGTTCACGGAAATCCAAACGTCGGCGTCTGTAGGTAGGATGCTATTGGTTCAATGTTGTTTAATGCCGCACTAATTAATATTCCAAGTATGCGGTCTGCAATAATATTCAGCGGACAAACCTCAAGTCTAAACCTTGGGTATGAGTCAACCAAAACACTGACCATTCCATCCACTGAGTGGACAAACACAGGTGGCAGAGGAGAGGTGTCACCTATATATCCAGCCAGTGATACACCAGCGACACTGTGAATTGCTGGAACACATAACGCAGGGAGTTGTGGAGGACACTCCTGTAGGCAACAGACGTTGCCATGGGATTCACTGACACAGCATCGACCTGTAGAAATTATAATGCCAATTAAAATCCAATTAAAGTCTCAAAATTGATATCCAAGTTGTTTATGGTAAACAGAAACTACAAATTCGTTCGTTTTGTCATGAAACCGATGGTTTAGTGGATTATCATGGTTATTTGGCTTTCAGAAGGTGGGGACTGGTCCAACTTCCTTTGTTTCTTATGTCCATATATCTGTCCGTTGGGCAGTACTGATGTCAAGTTGTCTAGATGTTCTTGTTCTGCAGCTGGAGAGCGAGACAACAGTAGGTCAAGTCATTTCTGGTTTTACAGTGGATCAAGTCATTTCTGGTTTTACAGTGGATCACTGGGCAAATAAACAGGCGGCACAACTTATACATGCTGGTTTGTAATTGATTTCAAGTATACTACAAGGAAAATGTTACAGTATGTGTACGGTTTTATGACAATATCAAGCCGATGGCACTGCAAGTGAGCTTCACGTACAGTACCTCTGTGGGGGACTGAAATTTGTTTGCCCAAATGACACCCCCTTACTACACAAACCTAAATCCAGATTAGTAAGACTGAATCAGATGGTTCAAGATATAAGTATCTTAAGTGCAGGGAGTTTAAACTTACTGAAACATTCGTCTTTATGTTCTGTCTGTTAGAGTTAGTGTTATGGTTCTATCTAGCGTTATAATAAGTCGGCATTAGCTTAATACATGAGACAGACATATGTATTGTAGATGGCCCTTAGGCTTCTGGTTCCGGTTCCAAATTGCGCGACCACCAAATATGACTTTCCTAGACCGGACCAAGTGTCATAGTAATATTTGTTTTTCCTGCAAGGGTTATAGAGTCCTTACTGACAACTGACAACCATGAGACCATTCGAAAATGTATACATATTTTTCTTTCTCTGTAGAATTAAATACAACCTGTGCGGTTCTCTAACTATAGAGACCATTGGCTTTATGCAATGGAGAAAACATGTGTATGAATAATTGAGTAATTAACATGAATAGTTTCAAAAATAGATTCCTTATGAACAGATCTAATAATGCAGATGCAATATTTTGTAAACTCTCGGTAGGTTTAAGATATACTTTTACTTTCTTCCTCATCTAAAGGATGACTTTAAGGAATTCAAGTGGAAGAAAGTAGCAAGTCATGTTAAAGATGCAAGATACATTTTGGTTGCTTTGAAAAGTTGCAGAAAATGAATGCTTCAAAAATTGTATACTTTACTTTGGATAGATGATAGGGATTTTTGCATGTCAAATTTTTTCATAGTCCTGTCTGTAAACATGCTGACTAAGTTACCCTGTATATATCTTTATGGCGACTTATTTTATTCACACGAAAAGTCACATTTGCCAATACATAACAATGGCGGCATGTCATTACACTCGTAAGGCGCCGCTTTTAGCAATTTCCGGTAATATCATGGCAGGGGACACCAGAAATGGCCTTCACACATAGTACCCATGTGGGGAATCAAACCCGGGTCTTCAGCGCGACGAATGAACGTATTAACCACTAGATTAAAATTGTTTTGTGATACGGGACCAAGATTAATTTTGACTGTTCAAGTGGAAAAGAGAATGCAAGTGTAGGCAGTCTCCCTGAGGTGCTACATCGTTGGCCTCGCGAGCTTTCGCCAAGGTAAAATAACACCAGACAAAGATGAACTGATGCCAGAAGGGCTGTAACGGAAGATGCGGCAGACATTCATTAACAGTGTCTGAATACATACATATCGCCTGAACAAACACCTGTCTAGTCAGTGGTGGACGCATATAGATCGCATCACAGTGGTCAGTCCGGTGAAAACGTTGGTCAGGCCAAGGACCGTCCACACATCGGCAACGAAAGATGTGGACTACTATTTCAAGTGCTTCGGTAGTTTACTATCAGTCCTTCAAACTATGGCATTCGGAAGTAAGAAAGTTTATGGATAACAACTTCTTTATTATATATGATGCGACGTTTCGGTATG
>VKKT01003193.1:39649-59740 GCA_008038995.1 Haliotis laevigata | reverse complement strand
TCAGATCAAAATCTCTAAAATACAGGGGTTGCGTTTCTTTTTTGACAGAGTTTATATGTTTGTGTACATGTATATCTATGCTGGTTAAGTATCTCTTGACATTCACAGGTTTGTTGTAGGAAATATATAGTGTGTTGCCCAGTTAGCACTTATACTTGCATTTCTATTTAGATACAGATATAGATACAGTTGACATACATAATTGGTCAGGGTAATTCATACAACAATCCTTGAAATTATTTGATAAATATGTGAGTTAACTACATCATACTATGTCATCCGTTTGATATTAAATCAATATATATTTTGAATGATTGTGAAATTGATGTACCCTTCAACACATGTGTGCGTATTTTTTAATGTATATGCTTCAGGACATTAAATTTTGTTCTGACTCCTCAAATAAATCCTAAATACTCAAACACGACAGAGGAGCCATTCATGAAAACCCCAGGTTACAATAGACAGAACACTGCCAAAGGCGGCGCAAAACTTGCTCATTCACGTAACTAGTTTTACACCTGAACATCAACACAAGCATGGCATCGATCAACACGTTTACACCAAAAACCCTGCACTGGCTTCCATGTTCGTCCAAGGCATTTATGTTTTCGAAAAGTGGAGATTTGTCTTCCAAGATCAACAAGATTATATTGTTGTTGAAACCTGTATAAATTAAGATCGTCTTCCACCAATCGTCAAAGACATCTCAGCTAAGAGATCAGATGTCACTTAAGAGGAGATAGTTTCCATGAAGTTCTTTAATGGCCTCGACCACATGCTTGAGTCTGAGCACTTGTCAATCACTTCAACAAGTTATGAGTAAAGAGTTCAGAAAGTGGGCCCTTGTTGTCAATCTTAATGAAACTGAACAGTATGTAACTGAAGACAGAAAATCAGGGTTCATCCAAAACGGCCAACACGCAATTATCACATTCTCAAAAAGTTTCAAAATGACAACCTTTAAGCATAAAACTATAGCCTTCCTAATTTCAGTGGCAGTTATTTTACGTACCACGCTGTTCCTCCTAGGTGTTCGTGTGTTGCGATGGTATTGACTTCCTGACGTCAGTCAATCCCTCACCCTACAGCAATCCCAACCTGGAAGAAAAACATCTTCTACGAGATGTTTCCTTCGTTTGATGCTACATAGAATATTGCGTTTAAGCCAAAGAGCTGCAACTGACGTGGTAGTAAACTAACGTGGTCATTTACCGACGTGAATGACGTCATTGCTGATTTCAAGATCGATTCCCCATCCACCAGCCAAGAAGGAATCGGTTATAACCGCTAAACCCCTCATTGATCGCAATGTTCGACAACGGGAGCTCAGGGGCGTTTGATGTGCCCCGGTTGTTTTGCTATTCGGGCACTGAAACATGTCTGTAGCTGATGATGTTCTCATTCTAGCGTATGCTGATTAATTAACATCTGAAGACGTGCATGCTGCTCGTAATGTTTGATCCTGAAAGAAACGAAACACGTATTTTTCTGCTTGATTTCCGAATCACGTGTCAACCATTATTACTCCTGAAAGTACAAATGGGTATTTAGTTCTAACTTAGAAGGTTTATTCCCATGCTTGAAGTATATAAAACAGAAAAAAGAACCATTGGATGTAAAAACTCGACCATTTATCCATTTCGTTGTCGTTTGGACCTTTAGATTTGAACACACAGTTCCATAAGCTCTATTAGAATGGCTGAGATAAATGTCAGCTGAGATGAGCCGCGAATTTGATTCAAAATTATATTTGAATTTCAATCTTAAGTTTTACCTTTACGACCCTATCCTGCTTCCAGCTAATTATGGCTGCATTTGACCCGCACGCCATGCAGCAATTGGTTGATAATTGATTTGCTAACCGCTGCATCGACATGCTGCAATACTGGTACCTTGCTGACAGTCCTATGTATTTGATCCTAATAAAAAAAGTAATAATTGTACAATGTGTATTTAAACTCAACTTTGAACTCAAGGCAGAAGTTCGCTCTGGATCTGGCTTGCCGCATTCCACGATCTCACATGGAGGAGTGTAACGCTGTAGAACTCCGCTGATCACAGGCAACCCGCCGGTCGATTACCCCTAAACCAGAAGACGCTGGCTCGCTCCCAAATAAACTAGATTAACTCAAATCAATTTATCCTTTCTCTGTTTGGTGTGTAGGTGTGAGTCAACAGTTTGTTCTTGGATGGTTTAAATACGTTGTATGCGTAGTTTCAAGGTGGACTGGTGCTGTTTGTATGCGTTTTGGTTTCATCGAAATTCCTAAGCAAACCGATAAAGGACTAAACAATAATTTCCCACGTATACTAAGTTCTATATGTAATAGTTTATTGTTTTTTGGCGTGATATTAGGTGTTAATAAGGATGTAATTGTGTAACATTGTTGTCTGCGAATTTTCTATAGACGAATATTGAGTTTAGTGAGTGAGTGAGTTTAATTTTACGCCGCACTCAGCAATATTCCACCTATATGACGGCGATGACATTGAGTTTAATAATTCTAAGAAGTGGTGTGGAATGTACTACAGAAAGGGAAGGTATGGCAACATGATTTGATTTTCGTTTAAATCCTGACATCTGTTGCTTGGTAATTATTTCATCACTCACTTCATTGCTATTGCCAGTGCTAGATCTATTGTTTTTGAAACTGTCATTGTGATTTAGTCTTTTGTATTATCCCACTGTAATTCTTTTGCAGAACTTTGTATTGATGTATAGAGCTACTTCATGTTACTTCATGATACAAGTGTGAACTGTACAACACGTGTGTGTTATTTGTCGGTACCACACTGAATCCGGGTGGGTATAAGTATTAGTGTCGACGTATTGTTTCGACGTCATGCCGACACGTAGCCTGATATCGCCAGCATTGTTATTTGTGATAAAACTAATGTAATTATATATGATATTGAATAATGTGACTCACAAGTTTCAGGAGCATCATGGCTTAACCTTTAAAATGTCTCGCTTGAATTCTAGGTTCCCAGTCGTCGGAGTCCCTATTGTTCTCGGTGAGCATGCTTTGGTAACTCCCGACCTTGCAGCTAGAGGTGTGCCCGGGCTCTCCACTTGGAACACAGGTCTTTTGAAGCTCTGGGCAATGAGAGGTACTGCAGAGTCTCCAAAATATCTTGGTGGGTTCCACTACTCAGTGCTCCGCTTCGCTGTCTGTGCTGTTAAGGGGCAAGGCACTCTGACATTCTTTGCTGCATCCATCTATTTAAATCTGTAAATATAATAACACCGGTTACATCTGTATAGAGCTGAGCTCCACACAGCAGCAGCGTGTACCCAATAAAGTAGATGTATGTGACATGTCTGTACATCTGTTAGCTACAGTTTGTAACAGAGGTGTGTCTTGTGTTGCTGATGTCCCAAATCCTTCCGGTAGACTGTACCTCTACTTGCTCCAAAGGATTGGAGATTCCTTTTAGGGCCAGCAAGTGGATTCTAGTAGGGATGTAGACTCGAGACCTTCCGAGAGATAAGACGAGGCCGAACTGTATTCATACTGATAGGTGATGGATACTGTCGATTCTTAAATCGGTAGTAACCAGTGACGAGACTTCAGGACAGGAGCAACGTGTGTGCGTTTAGTGGGTCGGGTAAAAATCCCGACTGTTCTGACTGTGAAGTACTTTCCGTATATGTTCATCGCAATACAGAGTGTGTTGTATGGTTTTATTCTGATGTCCCCTGTCACTTACAGGTGGAATATTGGTAACAACTGCGTAAACCCCAACTCACGCACTACTTCTCTGTGTCAAACGGTGCGTGATAATGCCTCTGCGAATGCCATCTGTGTGTGTGATCCAAATGAGTATTATACGCATTGTCCTGATTGTGTGACATATGTTATTCATGCATTGTGTGTAATATGTTTCATACGCGTGAGGCAACAGCGCCGATGTGAAGCTGGCACACTAGACCCAGCCAAACACAACAGATGTCACTGTTTTTACATCGTTTTGCTGAAACCTCCCGGAGAACCTTGGTAGTGCATTTCATATCAGTGTAATGAGCTAATCCTACACACTGCGATATTTTGGCAAGTGGAGAGATTGAGACGTTGCGTTCACTCTTCTGACAGTCTGTGCTAGTTTGCCGTTGGTGTTCTATGGTTAACAGCTGAACAAATATTTCGATATCGACCATGTTCCCCGGATTCGTATGCACGCGTGTATACAGTTGTGTATGAACGATGTTTAGAATGTATGGTAGAACATCAATATCAATAAAAAGGTGTTTCCAGGTGAAGGTGAAATGGGTAAGCTTGTGAGCTCAGATTTACATCGGTGGCATTTAAAACGACTCTGTTTTTGCTGAAGCTATCCTGATGTATGTATTATGTGTTACGTTCACGGGATATTGATGATTACTGTTTTGTCAACAACCCTCGCTTGTTAGTTTGCCCCTTCTTAAAAAATCAAATGTCTGTGGTCAAGTTCGGTGACATGATAAAAACACTTGAACACTCAAGAAAATTCATAACAGAAAATTCGATAGTTTTTCCACAACCGGGAAGCCGTAACACAGCCAGAAGGTGTCGACGTGTCCTTGTCCGTTCATCAATGTCCCCAAATCGGTCATCACGTGTCGGCGTGTGTCCTAGGCCGTTCACCAATGCCCCCAAATCAGTCATCACGTGTCGGCCTGTCCTGGTCAACCACCAATGGCCCAGCATCATCCAGGACACGTCAGTGTATCCGAGGCAGTGATGTCTCAACGTCAGTCATTATGTGTCTCCGTGTCAAGGGACATTTAGTAGTGTCCAAACATTTATCACTACGTGTCCAGTACGGTTCACCAATATATCAACATCAATCATCATATGTCTGGGTGTCCAGAGCGGTTGACCAATATCTCAACATCAATCATTATATGTCTTGGTGTCCAGAGCGGTTGACCAATATGTCAGCATCAATCATTATATGTCTGGGTGTCCAGAGCGGTTGACCAATATCTCAACATCAATCATTATATGTCTTGGTGTCCAGAGCGGTTGACCAATATCTCAACATCAGTCATTATATGTCTTGGTGTCCAGAGGGGTTCACCAATATCTCAACATCAATCATTATATGTCTTGGTGTCCAGAGGGGCTCACCAATATCTCAACATCAATCATTATACATCTGGGTGTCCAGAGGGGTTCACCAATATCTCAACATCAATCATCATATGTCTTGGTGTCCAGAGGGGCTCACCAATATCTCAACATCAATCATCATATGTCTGGGTGTCCAGATCAACCATTACGTCTCGACGTATCCACAACCGCTCGTCAAGGTCCCATCATCAATAATCACGTCTATGTCTCAAGCGAACTATGATACTACCACAACAGTACAAGTATCCCTACAGCACAGTAACCTTCCAAGGAGAGATTTCCTGGTTTTAGTCGTAGCGATGCCGCGGCGTTACAGGTCCACTCCATACACCACACTATCCTTCCTGGACTGCTGCTGCTGGTGCCAGAAAGCAGGAAGCTCTAATGTCGGTGTGACTGAAACGTCTTTTCAGTCTAATTGAATGTTTGCTAGACACAAATGGTGTAGCACTCAGACTGACTGACTGACTTTGTTTGGTTTTACGCCGCTTTTAGCAATATTCCAGCTACATCACGGCGGGGGAACACCAGAAATGGGCTTCACACATTGTACCCATGTGGGGATTCGAACCAAGTCTTCGGCGTGACGAGCCAACGCTTTAACCACTAGGCTACCCCACCGCCCCTTAGCACTCAGAAGTATCCCTTGTCTCACTACCGATGTTTACACGTATCATCCGACTGATAGTAAATCCTGATCAAACCAGTGAATTATACTTTCATTGAACCAAACCTGGTTTCATCGGAAGGACTTTAATACTATTTGTGTTAGTTGTGCCCTCCACGCCCGGTTTGGCGTCGGGATTGGCGCTAAGAACACCACTCCTGTCTGAATCCCATAGTTTGCTGAGCAACGATTGCTGTTATATTAGCGCCATTGAGATCCAGGTAAACCTGAAAGTGACGTGCCTTTGACGGATTATTTAAACGATTTTCACGTTTTCTAAATTTCCATTCAGAGAAAGTGATTAAAGACCATACGTTCACCTTTATACAGATGGTTTCTAAGAAACAAGCATTGTAAGGGACAAAGGAAATGCTTTCCTCAACACATCACAGCGCCGCAGAGTCGTAATGAGGTTTACAGATGCCAAGAGCCATCCTAAATACAGGTTCAGCCAAGATCTCCATCACGGATGACTTATGTGTGCTGCAAGCGTCCTTTATATGGCACCATTTGTATGTATTAACAACAACTATGCATGATTTCAGAATATTTTACATTGCGTCACACAATACACCTCCACATTCGCTCATACAAACAATACACATATTGCACATATTGAATTGACATAAGGACACGAGTATGTATACTCAACGAGTGGCGTTGCATATCGCATAAATGCAAATATAAGTTGTCCAGATTGCATCAAGGATATTTATTGCTCTTGTACCGGGGACGCATAGAGGGACTTTGGCTTCGGCAGTATATTACAATACATGCTATAGGGCTGTATCAATTCTACAGCATCCTTTGAACTATAGGCAACACTGTATGAAACTTTCCACTTCAACTTTATGTACAGTACATGGACTAGTAAAACGTACCTACTATCGTTAGTATAAAACATGGTTTTTAAAATGGCAGCAAGATTTGGACGACTTGTTGAAAAAAATTCATTTGAGGTCATTGTGATCCTTCGAGGCACCAAGCTCTTTTGGAAGATGGTCGACAAAATATAGATGAAAAGTATCGAAAATTTCAAAACGAAAACGTGAACGTGAAGAAGGACCGAAGTGAAATTTTCACTTGTGTGGGAGATATTTTCCGTGTTTACTAATCAGTGATCTTAATGCTTAGCTAATGTTCAGTAAAGTCAGCATTCAGTTGTTTCATTAACTACACTATTGTCATGGAAACATAATGATAATAATCATCACAACGTGTTCATGGTTCAATGTTTGACATATGAATTATGAATATTTGTTCCCAAACCTTCAATAGGAAGAACAGAATTATCGGTGTGTTACGTCTTGGACTTCGCTTGGTAGTAAACCTACACCCACAGAATAGAAGTCACAGTATCACAATACACGATGATGATTGCCATGAACACGGCTCCCCCCACCAGCAGGAGTAGAGGGAGCAACACATGGCTCAGGATATAAAACATTGCTGACGTCACATTGCACAGTATGGTTCGTGGTGAGAATGTTCCTCGATCTAGTCATAATGCTAGTAGCCATTCAGAAATCCTTCTCTCTCGAAGTCTTTTATCCACTTTGGTTTCAATACCATGGTCCTGGAGAAGATGGCTGAGTTCTTCCATGTGGTCCGTGTCTGAACTGCACTCACCTTCATCCTCGCTACTTGGACCTGCTCGAGCTGGGACCATCCACTCGTCACTCACGTATTTAAAGATCTCCTTCACAGAGCACCGACGCTCAGGCTTAATGTCCAATATTTTGCGGAAGAATCTGAGGAGACGGGGAGTAAATCGTCTCCACTGGGATGGAATTTTTGTTGTTTTTCGTCTCTGCCATAAGACGAACTCGTTGAAGTACATGTCTCCAATATCTGCATTTTCCCATGGAAAGTTACCAGTCAACATACAAAATAACAGAACACCGAAGGCCCAGACATCTCCGCTGCTGCTGACTTTAATGCTTTCGTTTCTGACCGCTTCGCATATTTCAGGGGGCGTGTAGGGGATACTACCGTTAGTCTTACGTATGACCGTACCATCTTTCCTCGTCATCCCAAAGTCCATCAGTTTCACTTTACTGAAGTCTCGGTTAAAGAGGAGGACATTTTCAGGTTTAATGTCTCGATGGACTAGTTGTTTGCTGTGCATGAAATCCAAGGCAGAAGCGACTTGCTTAATGATACATTTCGAGGCACCATCGTCCATCCCTATTTGCGGAGGTATAGCATCAAACAGGTCCCCAAGAGGGGCGTATTCCTGCGCGAAAACGTAGGATGTTCTTGTTTCAAAAGCAACATTGTATGTGTCAACGATGTTGCTGTGAGGGGAGAGGAAGTAGCTGAAGTGGAACTCTCTCTGGAAATCACGCAACTTTGTGCTACACTTTGGAAGTATTTTCAGGGATACTTTGGTGTCGGTTTCCCGACACTTAGCAAGGACAACCTTTCCGTAGGTGCCGCGACCCAACTCTCGGAGAATCTCGTAATGCTCCTTGAGACTGAGTTGCTGCAGGTTGTCGGAGGTGCTGCTGCGAGGGGACCTCTCCATCTTGTCTAAGGTTTCCATGGCACATGGGACGGCGAGCCGCTCACATCAGATCCATCATCACTTTGTGTCTGGACTCCATAATACGATACTGAAACAAAGAGAGGGTATCGTTATAATCCCAATATCTGATTTGACCGGTAATGTAGCCGACATGATGAAGAGCAACGTTTGTGCAGTATGGTTGATGTTTTATGGCTAACAGCGATGACGGTTCAAACATTCTACTGTTTCCCGATTCGCTATCTCTGGACATCAGTGAAGACGGTTAGACATTAGAAGCAATGTTTCTAAGAATTCAGTTTATGCGCGATAGACACTCTCATTCCTTTCCCCACACTGCCTTCCATCAAACAATTCCTACTGCTTCCGCTTACATATCCATAAACACCTGCCACGACGCCTTGTCTTCCATCATCGGAAACATAGCACGTTACTTATAACCGTGATTAATTAATTCCGTCAAACGAATGACGACAAAAAGTTAAATACGCTTGATACATACGTGGTAAAAGGCAATAATACTCTCTGTGTATAGACCACCTCGACTAAAACTATCTGCTTCCATCGCCCCACCTCCGTGAAATAACAAACTAATCTGGACTGACGACAATAATTGTAGTGGGATATGTGTTATTTTGACTGACGTCCTCTGATTCGTTCACCGGTTGCATTCAGAGTCCACCTCCCACATTTCTGTGTTTATAATCACTTGCTAGCCTCATGTGTAGGTGGAGGGATGATTCGCCATGTATACAACGCAACCTTCAGGACACATGGTGGTGGGACATTCATCTCGTAGCCAGTCAGTCTTTGTGTAAAGTATCGGATAAAGATACATGTTTTCAAAATTTCATTAGAAAACCTATTTTCAGATATGTATTTCTATTATTGTATTTGATCATCATTATTCATGCTTCTATTTCAAAGCTCAGATTGAAATAAAAAGTTTTTTTTTATAGATTTGTCTGATACTACATTGGGATTCCTTGATGTCAATAAAGTCCGTGTGCATTATATTTAAAGGTCATTGATTGTGTTTGCGGCATGGCATGAATAAACCACGATAATTACCGTCTAGGGAAACGTTCATATCGAAGAAGTGACGTATCTCCATATATCATTGACGTCATACACGTTCTGAATGTTCAACCCACGGTGAAGACGTGCATCCGTCGCCGGATGACGTTACGCAGCTTTTCTCATACATGACGTCTCATTTGCCCCCATTTGATTGGACCTTGAACCGGCAGCCACAGAAAGTCAACATGTGTCAATCCTTGTGTCCCCTGAATACACTGAATGGCTAGGTAGAATTGGCCCATGCTGGATGACTAATGGTGCTACCCTCACCCTGTGATACTTTCAGTCATGTCAATAAGATAATGATAACATCAATTCGCTTAATATCGTTAGCTTACCTTTGTGGAGTTGTTTTCTGTCAGTTTCAGTTACGCTTTGTCTGAGTAGCGATACCGTAACACTACATGCTTGTCATGCACGTATGATTCATTGGAGGCACTCCTTAGTGCCATTAGTAACATGGTTAGTCACACAGCATTAGGGAAAGTATAGTAACATCTCTGTAAGTTGAGATTCTACTGACGATACCCCATATCCTCAGGTTGAATATCATGAGATAATAGGGCCCGGATTGACACACCTGCCGCGAGACAGAAACAACGGTGAACATACAGATGTAGCTTGGTTCTGGCAATACAGTACGCAGTTCCGTACATCCAATCGGCATCTTTGACAACTAAATATAAAGGTAACGGTATAGCCAATCGACTTCGAGATAAATGTCAAAATCCGATTTATCTGCACCTTAAAACAAAAGTAACTACATTCTACAAAAGTGATGGATTTAGGTTCCAAACCTGATGGTAAATTATCCATTCCGTCAGTAACAGATTGATAAAACATGCCTAAATCCACACAATAAAATCGAAAAAATAACATTGTCATAACGCAATTGTTATTTTTTATCTATGTTCTGTGTATGACGTAATGGAGTTGAACATGACGTAAAACAAGTACTTGACATCACACATTGGGGGATTGTTACATCACCCACACTAAAAAATGAGCAAACGTTTCCCAGAAGTTGGAGAGCGTATTTTACATGACTTGCAACCATGTGTGTGTGTGTCGGACACATGACAGTCAACTTCACATGTGTTGTATCTGTCGCAGGTTTCCCACCGTTACTACCTGTTTGGCTTATACCAAACCCCCCAAACAACGTACTTACTCACAGCCAGAGGAACACGTATGACAGTGACGCTTGCCTTTCATGCCGTGTACGATCTGAACACAACTGCTTCAAGTAGAATAGTGTATTGATCTGTGTTGCTGTGCTTGCTCCGGACACGGGGCGTGTAGCGAGTTCAGCCCCACATGTTACAGTGCACAGATGACACATCTCGACTATATGTAGTCCTGTCATTCCCCCTCAACCGTCAAACTACATGACGTTACCCACAAACGCAAAACGATGGCCGTCCGAGGTCGCTCTAACTGACGGGTACCCACTCCCGTAAACCATTCCATATCAGCATAATGTCTATTTACAATATTCCCATCCATTAATACAGATAAATAGCATTCTTCTACACCTAGCATTATTCTAGGCGAAAACCAAAGAGCAAGCAAACAGACGTAATACATGATATAATTCGACGATAAATATACACATGTTCAGTTATGACTATTGCCGTATTCAAAATGCACAATATAAAATTCACACACATACTAAAGGGGATTGTGAGAGAAAATACCATGTTTGATGTCAGTCCACTTACTGGCATCCTGCAACAGGACATGTCACAGTGAAAGTAGACATATTTCCACCTCCCCTTGCACTGGCAACAGACTCCTCAGTAAACACCAATAAAATAACAACATGTATTATTGCGAGAATAACATGGATTTTACCGTTATAAAGCCATTTGTATGCAAACGAACGGAAACAATTCAGTATATTCAACAGTATTCATGCATATCGGTATATTAATACCCTCAAACGAAGCAGATTGTGCGGCATGAACATATTGCTTTATGGGACATAATCCATACACAGTGATGATTCAGAATGGCAGTATTATATATAGATTCATTATAACATTCTATGTATCATGTTAGCCCAAGCTGTGTTTCTAGTGGGGCGTATTCAATTGACATCCGACTACTAACGGTATCATGACATGTTATACGCAAATATATGTTAAGGTACTTAAACATGAAACAAGAAATGGTTAACTCATGACGACGTACTTGAAACAAGTTTTATTGATATATGTCTTGGACCTTAAACCTGTCTATTTTTCTAAAGTATTATTTCTTTTTTTTTCTAGCATGATAAACAGGGAGGTAGCTTGGCGGTAAACGCGCTTGCTCGTTGCGCCATAGGGTCAGGCTCATTTATTGGCATTCTACTGGAAATGCAATAAGAGACATGAAGAGACGTCTGATGAGACTGGATGAAAATGATTGGGTCAGGGAACTTTGGAATGATAAAGATAACAGAAACGGAAATAAGAACAGGACTTACAGACTATTGGTATAAGATCGACACCCGTAAAGACTATAGTGAACAGAAACACAAGAAGAAATCTCATCAAACCACGCTGTGGTAACCTAGCTCGCTAGCTGCTTTTAAATTAAACTTTTATGAGTTATTACGGCCTGATAAACTATATAACGTCATGTACGTGTGTGAACACTTCGTGAACAATCAACCGTTATACAAAGTATAACATTCGGTATTCAGGTGGTAAAACCGAGAGCCAGAACTTTGACATGACATAACACGCATGGAAGCTGTCAGTTCCACAAATCCGTTGAAAAGAAATATTTACGTTCTGTACAGCAAAACGCCACACTAAACACCAACCTCTCACGTAAGATACACGTCATCTTCGCCGTTGACGTACAGGCACAGGTCAAGGTTAATACGTGATAAGTGTCCTTCGTGCAACGTACAGTAACGTCTGAAAGGTACCACGCGAACATTGTCCTTCCACTAAGCTGAACCTTAACAGCCTTGTCACACTACATAACTGACTCATAAGCAAGCGTAATGCCTTGCTTAAGTTGACATGTATCACTGAGGAAGGTTCGGCGAGTTTCCCCACTAACACGGTAAAGTAAGCTCCTTATGACGAACGTACACACAGCCTTGCGTCCCGACTACAGATGTAGGTCTTCAGAGATGATCAAGTAAACACGGCACTACCTTCTAAACGCGCTGCAGCCAAGCTCAAGACCAAAGGAACTACTTCCAGACGTGAAAAATGATCTGACCTAGAGGCTGTCCCAGTTATCAAAGTATTGCCTGGTAAAGAGAGAGTGTAACGTTATACCCCTGAACTACACGTGGAATTAAACATTTAAGATAATTGTTATGGCAGTGGAAGGTATTCGCACCTTTTATACATGTCGATATTGATACAGACATAGACACACTCAAATATTGACACAGACACACACAGACACACACACAATATTGACACAGACACACACAGACACACACACAATATTGACACAGACTGCTATGTGAAATAGATAATAACAGGAGATACACCATCGTTAGAGACAACTCCTGTCTCGAAACAGTGAGACATATTAAGTCCAGTGCAATGCCGTGGTCTGATTGCAGCAATATAGAATATCAACAATACTAATTTATCAGTGTTTCAATCTCACATGTGCCAAACCTGTTACATACACAATGGGATTTCATAATATATGTTTTGGTTGTTTCGATAACGGGTGGAATACATTACGTACAGGACCAGTAACGTTGAAGCTGGAAGTTTAAACAACACATAGTGTAGCATATCGTTTCAGGCAAAGGCCACCAAGGTTAGTCATCACAATACTGCTGTACTGTACACATCGCCTCAACACAAACAACAGATCATCTAGGTGTACTTCTAAAAGTAGAACAGCTCAACATCATCACCATATAAATGCAATTGTTAACCCTGACGAGTAAAGTTCACCCATTCCATGTTGATACTCAGTACGGTAAACTATTACTATATTTGGTAAACGTTCAGAGATGACTGTAAAGAAGGGTTTACCTTATAAACATGGAGAAAGATGCTCACGGTTCTCCAACATGCGTATCCAAGCTAGTATAATCAGCATGTTCTTGCCAAGGTAGTACCTTACAACTAAAGGCCATAGCACACAACCCATTTATGCTATCACCGTACGTGAGACAGGCTCGACAGCCTTACACAGGTATTGGTTCTGTAGGTAGACAAGCCAACGCCAGTCACGTCTCTCATCCCCTTTGGCTCCATGCCAGACCAGCCAATGGTTCGCTAGCTTTCTTCCCTAAGCTGTTTAGATTGCTCGCGAGTTTGGCGCATGCGGTACTATTATTAGAAGGTGTTTACGTCAGGTTATGCGGGAGAAATAAATCTTTATTTTCCTGGAGTTTCTTTTCATGTTTAGAGTAGTGTGTGGAGCGGATTTGGAATCGATGCCAAATAAACTGTTCGGGGAAGTAGGTTATGGAAGTAACACATTAACTAAAACCACCATACAGCATTCGTCGTCCACAAGTAAACATTCTACAACACAACAAAGGAGCGATTAATATTTGATGTACCACAATACTGATTACCTCTTCCAAGCCTGCTTTTGACGGCTTGGCGTGAGAAATCAGTTGTTGTGGTGTTATCTGGTGCCTTGAGTCTGGGACGCCCTAGCAGTGTGTTTGGCATCTGACATTCCTGCTCTGATAACTTACAGTCGTTGGATTGTCGTCGTTGTTGGCCCCGACATCTCCCCGTCGCCTGGTGACACGGTACCCGACCAATATACACACCACATGTTGTTATGACGTCCGGGCGTCCGTGTATTTCAAACAAGAAGTGTCTCGTCATATAGTTATTGAAACTGTCAATGAACTTTCACAAATGTTCGGGTTTCCTTTCAATAACATTACCCCTTGTATGGAGTGATATCGGCATGTCACGTTTTTAAATGGTTTTGAATGGGAAACCTTACCACTTAGTTTTTTAATACTCCTATTTGTTCCATCTAGCTTAAAACTAGGCCAATGGGTAGAATGGAAATACTTCTATCCTATTTTATAAAACACTGTTTGATTAATGTTAAAAGTGTTAGTGAGTGAAGAAGAAAGCGTATATGGAGATCAACTTCTGGTTTACTGCATTGCCGATGTAGATTCTTCGACCTTTATCAAGGCTCGATATGAATGCACACCAAATCTAGAGGACAAATCTGGAATTCCAACACAAAAGAAAATAATACTGGCATACTCAAGAATGCATGACTTTGGCAGCCATGTCCCCATAGTTTTGATACGTTAATAACAAAGTCAATAAAACATACATTTCATTCAGTTTTCTCAAATACAATGTGTACAATCTCATTACTTGATTAATGCATAAAAAATAACAAGCGACTATACTCAAACCTAAGAAATCTCTGCCAAAATTATTATAGGATTTAGTTTATAATATAAGCATGTCTTTAGAATTCACTATATGAAGTAGTGACACGAGGTGTGAAACGGTAGGTTATACAGGGTTTGACACAGAGATAACACGTCTATAACATGTGATGTTCCCTGTAGGAACCTACGTCATTCAGTTGGTGCACGTCTCTGACATGAGTCACACCTCCAGCATCAAGGTCTCCCACCATGACGTAACTGAAATGCTGTTCTAACCGGAATGTTACATCGATATATATCGGATAGAAAGCAACAATTCCATTATATGATAAAAACATGGCACGACAGATAAAACTACAATTCATCCATATTTATGGACTTTGATGACGTACGACTTCAAGATATGAACAGGGTCTAGTATCATCATACTATAATATACACGTATAAATATAAGTGGAAAACGTATTTCCCCTGTCTAACGTATGTTATTGGGTATTTATCATAGCAAGATGACAGGTTTCCTTCCTTGATTTGCTATTGATTTCCGGGTTCCTCATAATACTGCAGCATTTCCCTGTCTGTCGCTGTAATGAGCTCAGAAATCTCGTCATCACAGGCCCTCATTAAATGAAGCTGACTGTCATTAAAGTCAAACAGACCTATAGTCACCCACCGTCAGCTGTACAACATCGATTCCGTCATGGAAAACGTTACTACGCCCCACTGGCGTGTTCAGGGCGCCCGGCCCCTGATAATGGACATATGATGCAATGCTGATGTAATCGTTAACACGTTATCAATGATAAAAATATTTCTGTAAACACAATGTTTCCGCCGCATACATAGATATAGATGTACGGAACATCTGGACATGTTGGGGAGTAGGCTGGCTCGGCTCATACAGTGCACTGGGCAGTGACGGTCAAATGAACCGTAGTTTGCTGGAGCCTTTGTTTGAACCGGTACAGTACCGGATGGTCAGACGAACATTTACAGGATATAACTGGACTCTTGAGTTAAACATTAATTACATCAGACACTACCCTTGTATGAATGCTAGGTACAAGGACGGATGCACTCCCAGGCGCGTAGCAATCCAATATTTTCGTGTAAGCCCGACAGGTTACAAAACTTTATATCTCGATAGTATTGAGGACTTGCCCAACCTTTGTAGCAACAATCATGTGTAAGCCCGGGCTTATCTTCATGATGGTAGCTACGCCCCTGACACCTATAATCGTCCCTGGACACCTAACAACATCTAGGGTGCAATTGTACATACTTGCACACAGCACGTATCCACACGTTCCACAGAGAACGGGAAAACCTTCCGACAAGACATTGTCACTGACTCGTTAATATGAGTGATTCTTTCACTATTTCTGAACTGTAGTCCAGACGCCCGTAGTACAAGTTAAACGGTTATAATGAGTGAGTGGTAGATTCACGTTTACGTTTTAACAGTGCATGGTGTATAAACGTAGCAATATTCTGAGGAGGCTGGACATTTTCGGTTGACGTCAGTTTAGAGAATTTGTAAAATGTGGGACAGGATGTAAACATAGATGGGATATATCGTTCCTTAGATGTTTATACAGTGGACAGATGAGAAGAACGTCATATTCATCGCCAATATTATGTCTGGCACAAATGTTGCAGGATTGGTTCTCAGTAGCATGACATAATTTTATAAAAGAGATTAAATCATAACAGCCACATCGACACTGCATAAGGATACTCTTAATTTCCTTACATTTACAACTGTTAAATACCTTTCACACCTAAAATGTTGTTTAAATAGAGAATACGAATGTGAACTTTCCCAGTTTGAATATTCCTAGTCTATTCTTGCTAAACGGTCCCCTGTTGGTCGTTGCCATTAAAGAACGTCCGACATCAGAACAACTTACAGGTCATTCTTCTATATAACTTTGACGTCGGTAGTTTGGTCACATGATGACACGAGGACCTGTCTACAAATCCTGCACAGATGCATTTAGCAGCTTGAGTGACATGTAGCATGACGTGGCATGTAGATGACGAATGGCGCCTGGCTGGACTGGTGAGATCGTTTGAAGTATGTCTCCGTTTTCACATCAGTGTAAGGGTACCCGGTAGGAGAAAAGGTCATATGGCCATTGTGATAGATATCCTAGGTAACTGACCCTAGAGAGGTGAGAATGACCATTAAGAGCACATAGACCGTAGTGATGATGGTAATATTTTATATGTGTCCACGTGAAGAATATAGCGCAACATGTCTGTGATCACGCTGGTATGGAGTCAGCGTCTATTTATAACCAAAGGACCATTACAACACGCCCACGGTTCGTCAATCTGAAATCTTTAGACCCTGTTAATTACACTGGAAAGTTCGTGGGGGCTGCTGCATATAGACGGCCACCTGAATGGGCGAGATTACTGAAATACCACAGAGCTTGTGAACATCAACATTGCACGTCAACATCAACTGTATAGAAGCTGATTATGTTTGTATATCAGTAATCAGATGACCCACGGAATGATTCAGGTGAATAGTGAATACTATGTTCTACCACGGGGAATCATAGGGAGACCGAGCTGGTTCTACGGCGTACGTATTGGGCATTCATCTACCACGATACATGCATGCTGTGTATTTGGTTAAACGGTCTGTTAACGCCATCGTCACATTCATAGGTCTAGTGGATATTCAAATGCACTTTACGAAATATCAAGTAATATCATTATAAGATTGGAGATGAAACCGGCTGCTTACCGTGCCGAGGAGGTATCCCATCCCCACGTCCCGTTGAGTCGGAGAAGATGTACCATCTCACCGTGTACTCAGCCGGGACACATCCCTCCATTTACAAAACCTCCAGTATTCGGTTGAACACAAGTCATCGAACCGCCGTACAATTTGCTATGGTCGGAAGAACTTGATTCCCACGACTATCGATTACCATGGTCAGATCAGCATCCTTCCACCTAAACTAGGCCTCCATCCTCATCCGCAGCCAAATTTTTATTTTCCCAGTGATCAAATTTCGACTGATATTGTTCCTGGTGTATAACCAAAATGTCAAACGATGCTGGGTATTGATTATGGCCGAACCCATCAGTTTTGGGACGCTGAGACGCTAAGATGGCCTACTCCTCCAAACTTTCCAGAGCAACACGTGCTCGACAACCTACTACGCCATCAGTCTCTACTGCATCATCGACGAATAGTTTATGACAAGAGACTAGGCGGAGGACGTGATGGTAAACCTTGATTATTAATCTAATATTCAGGGCCTCTGATCGGTTGCAATGGAAAACGCTGGGTAGCTGCGGGACGTTCAGGAAACACTGATGTCAGTCTAATGTTGAAGTAACAAATGCCTCAATAGTAGTTTGTCGGAACACA
Source organism: Haliotis laevigata (assembly GCA_008038995.1). NCBI lineage: Eukaryota > Metazoa > Mollusca > Gastropoda > Lepetellida > Haliotidae > Haliotis > Haliotis laevigata. The sequence goes on along the minus strand of VKKT01003193.1, from coordinate 41,605 downwards.
TATAATCTCCCTTTCGTAAATACATAAAGACGACCTGGTCAATAAAAGATAGGACACTGTGACAGACCTTATAACAAATAGCAGCAATAGGTGGCTATAGGAGGAAAATACAGCTTCCTTAAAATGACAGATGCAAGGGGTGGCTGTGCACGGGTGATGATGATGATGATGATGATGATGATGTAAGCTGCCGAGTCTCCACGGATATATCACGATGTCCCTTTTCTAAACATGTGCCTAAACTTGATGTCGCCATTGAAGTCTTGATACATTACTGACTTCGCGAAATGCAGTCATGTCACGCCCCCAAAGAAAACTAACCCGGAGCAAAAAGTTCGAAATGCAATAGAAACAGAATCCAATAAACATATTCCATTCAGATGGCACATCGTGACATGGCTGAAATACTGGATATAAACATTTCCCTCACTCGCTCATTCACTCACTCACCTTTTCAGTATATATCCTATAGGTTTAATGGAATTTTTTAAAAATGCGTATATGTTTATCATAAATATAATTTTCTGACATCGCTTAACAAAACAAAGCTTTCAAATTGTATTTTATAAATACAATACCGATTCTAACGTATATAGAAATACATCTATGCACATGACGATGTGCATAGATGTGCTAGCAAAAGGATGATAAGGAATTACCTGATACAGTAGTTAGGTGTTTGTGAACATACGCCCATGCCAAGAGTACGTACTTGCTAATACACTGAACTGTATTTAACATTAAGCATACGTGCATCTGTCGGTGCTATGTGTAGGGCATATATCCAGGCGACAGCTTGTCTAATAATGATTTGCTTCAGGCTTGAGTCTCCAGCTTTCTTTTGAACATTCTGCGATCGAACTCATTTCAAGCTATATTTAGATCAGATGTACGTTCAGGCAACTGCAATGCATTACGTTCAATGCACATGCAAAGTCACTTCCACAAACAACACCGACATGAACAACATTTATTAGACCCATTTAGTCTCTGAAATATATCTGAACATATTTTACGACTTTCTCTATGGGTAATGGGCCAAGGAATCTGTTGAAGGCGAGTAGACAATGAGCGTTGTCAACATACAGTCGGTGTATTTAATGGGCCAAGGGATCTGTTGAAGACGTGTAGACAATGAGCCTTGTCAACATACAGTAGGTGTATTTTATGGGCCAAGGAATCTGTTGAAGACGTGTAGACAATGAGCCTTGTCAACATACAGTAAATGTATTTTATGGATCAAGGAATCTGTTGAAGACGGGTAGACAATGAGCCTTGTCAACATACAGTAGAGGTATTTTATGGGCCAAGGAATCTGTTGAAGACGGGTAGACTATGAGCCTTGTCAACTTAAAGTAGATATATTTTATTGGCCAAGGAATCTCTTCAAGAAGGGTAGACAATGAGCCTTGTCAACATGCAGTAGGTGTATTTTATTGGCCAAGGAATCTCTTCAAGACGGGTAGACAATGAGCCTTGTCAACATACAGTTGATATATTCTATTGGCAAAGGAATCTCTTCAAGACGGGTAGACAATGAGCCTTGTCAACATACAGTTTGATCTAGTTTAATAGCCATTTATACTGTAAACCTCAACAGTTACAACAATGTCTTCATCGACTCGAATCAGCTCTTCTTGTTAGTAGAAAAGTTATTTAACACAGGTTTGCAATGTTCAATATGGATGCCTTGTCACCAGGTGTGTCCTTTTGATATTGACCGAACATCACAGTCGGAGCCGAACACCGCAGTCTGATCCGAACACCACAGCCTGAACGTTATGATAGCTTAGAAAGGCCTGCTTGCCGAACATCACAGTCTGAACGTTATGATAGCTTTGAGAGGTCTGCTTGTCGAACATCACAGTCTGAACGTTATGATAGCTTTGAAAGGTCTGCTTGCCGAACATCACAGTCTGAATGTTATGATAGCTTTGAAAGTTCTGCTTGCGGAAC
>VKKT01003192.1:35451-50291 GCA_008038995.1 Haliotis laevigata | reverse complement strand
GGGGCGCAAGAAATGGGTTTCACACATTGTGCCCATATGAGGAATCGAACTCGGGCCTTCAGCGTGACGAGCGGACACTTTAACACTTAGGCTACCCTACCGCCCCGTGCAAAAGGTGTGAGAGTGTCATTGTGACACGCTGTCCATTACGTCATTTATTTGCAGATATTTAACAAATTCGGTAAGATGAAATTGAAGGAAGGAAATAATAGCAACACCAACAGTCAGAGTACGTCGTACACGGCCAGTAAATACCTTGTCCTGGGCAGGCAAATCTGAGATTAACAACAATAGATCCATTAAGTCGCCTCGTAAGACCGATATGGGATGGTTGCGACCAGTTCTGACGTGTATGATTATAGAAATCACTTGTCAAAAGGAAGGATGTGTCTTGTAAATACATCAAGGTGTTTTTTTCTGTTTGACTGAAGCCACCATTCCTCTCGTTAATGCTCATTGTTTCTGCATTGTATCAACGCTTATGCAAGAAATAGAAACACATTTAGCAGAACGTACGTGATAATACGATTACCAAAGATGATTTACTTATATCTTGCTCTTGGAGTCAGGCTTATGCCTCATGCTTCATTAATCAGAAAAGGTGCTACCATAAAATTAAGTGTTTTCATGCGTTTGATTCAGCGACGCTTATAAACCTGAACCTTTTTTCATATATCATTATCCTTTACTGAGCCAGCGATACAAGTGTTGGGACGGAATTCCGCTAAGACACTTGCATGTGAAACGTTCTGTGAACGTCCGCAGATATGACTTACGTAGGGGTCGCATTCATCATGGGCATAGTGGGTAAGTGACCCTTTGTTTGTTGTTTTGTTGTTGTTTAACGCTGCACTCAACAGTGTTCAAGCTATCTGTGAACAATCGAGTCTGAAGCAGACAATCTGGTATTGACATGGCTAGCATCGACCTGGGATACGATAGCATGCATGGACCGGATCATGTACCTCACTACCCGATCGCCTCTTATGACAAGCATGATCAAAATCATTTCTAAACCAGATCGTTACGTTTTTCTGGGAATATACTTCTGTCAACATACCGACTTCCGTTCCCCTGGATGGCTTGGTATGTGTTGAATAATTTAGCACTAAAACATTTGCAAAAGCATAAGAAAACTCCACTAAATTCAAAGCCACTTGTCCATATTGACCTCCAGGTTTTGTCATGCGACATTTTTGTACAAATGCTACATGTAGGTCCATATCGAAACAAATGTACAGCATCCTCAATCCCGAAGCTTCATCCCTTTTAATCATTCGTTACCTATTTCCTGTTCACATTATTCTCAGGATCTGTTATCTTAACTACATTATATGTAACGATAGTCCACCCATTCCATCGTCATTTCTGTTCAATTTATACTCCAGCTTTTACGCTTGCCATTGGATGATACGCTGATAGAGATAAGCAGACACAGCTGTTCGCGATCGTCTGGTGCATTTACAATGTGATTGTGATTTATATACACATGCTTATGATTTGCTCAGTATCGTATGATGGATTTCTCATTAGGTGTTATGACAGTTTCATGTCCATGCCACCGGGGTCCAGTCGAGATAGTGCTGACCTTTGCTCTAAGTGACGCTGAATGTACATGATCAGTGAGTGAGTTTAGTCTTACGCTGTTTTTGCAATATTTCAGCCATATTACGGCGGGGGACACTGCTTGGCTAACCCACCGTCAGGAATATACATTCATGAAAACGTATGTGTCCAATGCGGTATATATCTTGGGACAACCAATATCTTTAAGAGTCACCTTTCGCAACAGGATGCTGATTATGTCGTCCAACACTGGCTAGTGCAGAAAAATGGATACCAATCAAGCACGGATTATATACACGAGTGAGCAGCTTCTCCCCTTCGGGACTCCTCATGACAAACTCAATACCTTAGGCTTGATCAGGCTCTATTTGATTGGTATCTGTGTCAAGAAGGCATATTGCAGTTTAAAAAGGCTAAACGAGAAAATCGTGCTGGGAGCAAAATCCAGAGAGGCATATAAACTCTTCATTTTGCAAGACTTTCAAACATCAAGACAGGCAACAGGCATGTGGATTTGATTTGATTAATTTAATTCAGGTGAATCCAAAATCAGATCGTCGTGACATTAGCATTTCTCATTTGAATGGTCAATTTTCTAGAAAGAAGACAATCGAAATTTCAGACATGCTTCTGGATGGCGATATTGGCGCACTAAACCTTCCTAAACCTATTTCTACCCCAATCCTGAAGCTCTTAGATCTGTGTGCCGCATTCGACACTCTGGGACACGAGATTCTTCTCCAAACACGTGAACATCACTCTGGTATCGGCGGACAAGCACTGGCCTGGTTCTCTTCATATCTGCCTGCTAGACATCTGTCAGTCACAGTGTCGCGCAACATCTCACAGAAGATTACTCTGTCATGTGGAGTTCCGCAGGGATCCGTTCTAGGCCCAGTGCTCTTCCTGATTTACATCAACCAACTCTCTCTGATCAGTGACTTACCTTTGCAGATGATAACCAACACCTGACAAAGTTCAAACTAAACAATGCCCAATCAACGTTCAAACAGATTGAGAATTGTACTTTGGAAATTAAGACATGGATGACGGGCAGAAAACTTAAATCAGAGGTTCTCATTGTTGGAAAACAAAGGAGCCTGGTTAAATTGAACATCGGTAGTGTGAAGATTGTTTGAGGTAACATCACGCCGTCAGATGTGATAAAAGATCTTGGTGTTTATATTGATTCAGGCCTGTCTCTAGATTCGCAAGTGGAATACTGTAACTCTGTACTGTACTGACTCACCAACAGACATCCCCATAAACTACAAACAGTCCAAACTACAGCAGCACGTATTATATCCCTTACCACTAAACGAGACCATATCGCCCCTGTACTCTCATCATTACACTGGTTCCGGATAGACTTCATTTTTGCGTTGTGTATAAATGTTTACAGAATAAAGCTCCTTCGTATCTCTCCGAACTTCTCACTGTGTACTCCCCGTCCAGAACTCTCAGATTTCAAGACCAATATCTCCGTTGTTAAAGTTCTCCTTTCTTCCTTTTGCAAGAGGTCTTTCCAGTACGCTGGCCCTACTCTGTGGAAATCTCTCCCTCTGTATGTCTCCCACGTGGGAAGCTTTCAAAATTAATTTGAAAACCTTCTTTTTCTCAAACGCCTACTTCTATTCTTTTTGTCATCAGTTTCAGTGTATACTTGTTTTACTATTTTATCCTTTTGCATGTAATGTATGTATGCTTTTATGTAGCGCCTTAAGCATGTACCAGTGGGTGGATAAAGGCGTGCTACGAATATCCATTATTATTATTATTATTATTAAATCGGGAAAAGAATTTGTTAATCTATGGTTGAATACAGAGAACTGATAGCCAGGTTATGCGTTTGGCATCTATGCCTTGTGTAATATACTCTAGCATATATTTGTTTCTAACAGTGGTCAGTGTCCATGGCAACCAGACAGCACTGTTAAACGATCTGTTTGCCAACTATAGAAGTGATGTGCGGCCAATCTGCGGGACGGACGCTCCAATAGAGGTTAAAGTTGGCCTGGCTATCCGACAGGTCATGGAACTGGTTAGTGTACTATCATCAAGCTGACACACCTTGCTATATCAGCGCTACTGCTCAAAACGACGTTAAACAAACTGACGAATCATCCAAAGTCAAAGCGTCAATTTATCATGTGATCCAAGGGCTCACAAAAAAAGGTGCGGTGGGGTAGCTTAGTGGCTAAGGCGTTCTCTCGTCACGCCGGAGATCCGGGTTCGATTCCCCACATGGATGCAATGTGTGGAACCCTTTTCCGGTATCCCCCGCCGTCATATTGCCTGAATATTGCTAAAAGCAGCATAAAAGTAAACTCACTCACACCCACTCACACACTAGGACACACGAAACTGACTATGTGTGAAGCTTGTGATGCGAAGTATTGTCGAAGTTTCTTGTACTTTATCCTATTCCTTATCGCCGGTGTTTTAACATAAGTATGATGATGTGTTTGTGGTCCATTCCAGGATGAGCCCAACCAAATACTGACTGTCAACGCCTGGATTCGACTGGTAGGTATTGCTGAACCCTTTATATAGTAAATGAAATTAATTTAAAACGGTTCCTTTTGGAAAGCATATCACGCATATACACTAAACGCCAAAAGAAACGTTACCTCCTTCCTTTATGACGGAGGTACCTATCTTCAGCTGGCGTTGTGATGCGTGGACGTCCACCTCTTGGTCTGTCTACGATGACCCCAGTCTCTCTGTAGCGCTCAATAAGTCTTATGACCGTGATATGGTGGCATCCGAGGGCGTTGGCAACAGCATTGTGTGTCGACCCCATCTGCACCATCCTAATGGCTCTTTCTCTCTCTTCATCGTGGCATATTTCCCGTACTTGTTTATCATATCATGCATCCTAGTCTCTCTGTATACGCTATAGAATCATTCTACACGTGAAATTGATGAAAATACTGCTTGACTATTGCTACGTTTTGGCGATTGAGATATAAAACAAGCAATTCATCTAGACTGGTATTCGGAGAGGAAACAACCAATTCACCTAGACTGGTATTCAGGAGAGGAAACAAGGAATTCATTTAGACTGGTATTCGGGGAGGAAACAAGCAATTCATCTAAACTGGTATTCAGGAGAGGAAACAAGCAATTCATCTAAACTGGTATTCGGAGAGGAAACAAGCAATTCATCGAGACTGGTATTTAGGGGATAAAACAAACAATTCATCTAAATTGGTATTCAGAAGAGGAAACAACGGGTTTTCAGGTAATGAAACAAGGACAATTGGTCAATATCGAAAGAGAGATACGTTTCAACATTTACGTGGTACTTGAAAAGCATATAATTAGAACACTTGGTTGTATTATGTAGGGATGAATATCAGCCTTGTTAAAGATTATCTGCTTAAAAACAGAAATGAAACCATCAATATCGCCAATATCCTGGGAAATCCAAACAAAGCCAAACCAATATCTAAATGAAATATTCTTGATATGAGGTGCCCATGTCGTACGTCCAGATTCATCCAAAGACTTTAAGATAAAATATAACTGACAGACAGACACGAATTTTATTGTATTCAAGGCCTCCGGCCAAAATACAGTTTACAGAGTTATACATAAGTTCTTGTTTTTTATTTCTCTGTGTATCATGTGACGTCACAAGCTTCGTACGTGAGACATTGATTGGCTGCCTTGCACTGAGTGCACGGGACTCATGCTTTCCTCGGAGGCACGTGTCACCAGCCAGGGTTATCACTCAGATGATGTAATCTACAACTAAGAGTTAAAAGTCAACACCAATATTTAACTGCCCTTGACATATAAGTAAGTTGAAGAGGGAATCTGCCACATTCACCAAGAACTATACTGTAACAAGTACGTTTGCAAACTTTCAAGAAATATTTACATGTTTTTATCAGGATTTATTCAATGATTGACACGCCAAATTTCCAAACCGTAATAAAGAATAGGTTTAACCATAGCATTAAATATTTTGAACACATGACAAAGAACCTACTCTTTTTTTGGTATCTGTAGATAGCAGTAAGGGCTTTACTCGCTTGCGAAGCAAGAGTAGCCTGGGCTTTAGTCCATACTAGCCTTTGAGTGAACACAATACCCAAATACCTGCAGCATGAAACAACTTCCAAGCTGGAATGAATTTTATGAATCACTATCCAATAATTATGATACAAGGTGAGCGTATCCTGCCCACCCTTCATAAATATATGCAGTCTAGTCAGTTGTTCGCCTGAAATAATTCGGGAACGTATGGTACAAGTCAAAATAGGGAAATGCATCAAAGTCAAGTAACATAACTGTCACATTATTGTATTCCATTTTATAATATTTGTGTTGTAGAACTGGTACGACTGTCAGATGGTATGGAACGCCACTGCGTATGGGGACATCTCACAACTTATCCTCCCCTTTGAGAAAGTGTGGACACCAGATATTACTCTATATGACACGTGAGTGAGGTACATATATTGAGTGTGTCTTTGTAACCTGTATGAGGGCTAATCATTGTACCTTAACAGAGTTCATCTTCCATATATTCATTTCTTAAGCTTCATGCCCATAAGGCTTGGCTAATTTACAATGAAGAATAATGAATGTTCCAGTAATGCAGAAGAACTTGCTGGCCTCAAGGACTACCGCCCAAAGTTCGACTCAGACGGGTCAGTGACCTACAACTTCCCCACAATTATAACAAGCCTCTGCAAAGTCGACGTCACCTACTTCCCCTTCGACACTCAATCATGTGAGCTCAAGTTTGGTTCCTGGTCATTCCACGGACTCCAGATCAATCTCACCAACAGAGCCTCTGCCGGGGACATGTCCAGCTTCAAAGTCAACTCCGAGTGGGACCTGGTCAGTGTTCCAGTGGAACGACATGTGGTGTACTACGGTTGCTGCCCAGATCCTTACCCTGACGTGACGTTCTACGTCAACCTACGCCGCAAGCCGTTCTTCTACGTAGTCAACCTACTGTTCCCCTGTATACTGATCACAGCTGTGGGTCTACTGGGCTTCATGTTGCCTCCTGACGCTGGAGAGAAGGTGGCGCTGGAGATCACCGTGTTGCTGTCTCTGGCGGTGTTCATGCTGGTCGTGTCTGACACATTACCGCCGTCGTCGGAAACCTTTCCGTTTATAGGTATGGAAATATATCCATTTTGTGCAATATTCCTAATTTTGAAATCACGTGTCTTACATTTGTTGACAAAAGCATTTCAATAGTGAAACTGAAATTTAACTGTTTAACGTTAATACAAGTATAACTTCATAAAGATCTGGGTTAGAATTGGTGTTCAGCAACCCATTTTTGTCCTAAGAGGCAACTAACAGCTCGCTGACTTGATCGACACATGCCATTGTATCCCAGTTGCGTAGATCGATGCTCATGATGTTGATCACTCGGTAATCTGGTCCAGATTTGATTATTTACAGACCAAATAGCTGGAATATTGTCCCGTGCGGCGTTAATCACCACACAAACGTAATAAATGCCAGATTAATCTTTCACTAATTCCTGCATGGCTCGATAGCCTGTTTCATATAACACTGAAATTCCGATTAAATGATCTAGAGTTCCACAGGGATCTGCCTCACAAAAGCATAACAGTGGACATGCACTACCGTGCGTCTACTTACCGTTCCCTCACTACACAGGAATCTACTTCCTGCGGACATCTCAAATTATGGTCACACGACAAACCTATACATCCACTATGAAACCACTAAACACCCTTTCCCTCCACAGGAATCTACTTCTTTCTGGCTATGATGTTGGTCACCTTCTCCACGGTCCTAACAGTGATCGTGTTAAACGTGCACTTCAAAGGTCAACATGGTAGAGGTGTTCCTCGATGGATGAGGAGACTGTTTCTCGGGACGCTCGCACAGATCCTTTGTGTCAGGAAAGAAATGCCTGTCCATCCAATGGAGACCCCCATCAACGGTGACAGTGGCCTTCACCTCCAAGACTATTCGGTACGAAATGTACAACAAGAGTTCAAAGTCAAGCCAATCGTTACTATAAAATATACTATGCTTTCAGTTGTAAAGCTAGACTGGAGCCTTTTCTATTGTAGAAAACATACCGCCATGATGTATGTCGTGAGGTCCTGAACAAACTTTGATTGTTATCCTTTAATAATCAAAAAGCTTTTCTGCCGAAGTCTTCACAGTATATTTATACATTCCAGTCCTAATTTCGGAAAACAAACTTTAACAATAGTAGTAGATAAAATCATTCGATTATCTTTGGGGTGGACGCGCTCTCTTTCATGCTGATACTGGGGTAAAGCTCATAGATTTCAAATTGTTTCAGGGTGATGTCAAAAATGAACACCAAAATGTACTGAATCATGAAACTGAATTGAACTACCCGAAGAAAGTGATGAACGAACAGCTAATGGTCTTGAAGGAGATCAACAGTCGGTACGCCCAGAAGGATGAGGCTGAAGCTGTAGAAGAAGAATGGAAGAAAGTGGCAGTAGTGATGGACAGATTATGCCTTGTCTTGTTCTTCGTTGTCTCTGTAGTCTGCACTTTAGGTATTTTGCTGCAGTGTATTGTAGAAAGTGGATGAGTTTCCCAATTTCATCACGGAGTGTCAGTTTAATGTGGGAGGAACTCCCGAAGTCATGCAGTGAGTGCGTGGATGAATATGGTTTTACGAAGCTTTTAGCAATATTCCAGTCATATCATAGCGGAAGACACCGCTTCACACATTGTACCCATGTGGGGTCTGCGATTGTGACGCGTGAACGCTTAACCACTAGGCTACCCCACTGCCCCACGAAGGGATGCAAGAGTCATATACGTCTACCATGTTGGTGAAACCCACGGGTATGGTAGTGACACATCATGAATCATTATCCGGGAAGGCTGACATTGAAACCTACGACAACATCTTGTTGACATGTCCAAGGGACGCAACTCTGTGGACGAATTAATGCCTCAGACCATTCAGTGTCCATGTCCCCTTACCACTTAACAACGGAACATAGCCCACACGCATATTACATAACCTTTTGTTGAGACACGGTTGTTCATAAACGAAAAATAAATATTTTTTCATCAGTTTGTACGTAATGTAATAAAGGACATAATCACATTTACAAATCCATAAAACCAGAAAATTATTGTGTTTGGTCTCTCTTTACAGTGCAAATAAAAGTCTTCTTTATAAAGAGAGTGCGACTTTTCGATACAGATGCTTGTATGGTTCCTGCTTAACAACGGTATTATCAAAACGTCGCACTTTCGTAATAAGTTCTTATCCATAAAGTTTGTCTATTTTGCAAATGAAGATCTTCACAGACTGCTGGTCTTGGGGTAGTGGGAGATCAGAGAGGCGTGCGCTTGTCCATACGTATGGTATACATCTCGTCTAGAACATCCCATAACATGCTGGAGTAGAATATGCTGGACAGGTCTCCTATGTTCAGGAAGCTTCAAGATTACACTTGGCTTCCAGTCTAAATAGTATACCCCTGTCCTCTATTGAATCATTAATCTTTGATTTGTGTCAGAAATGTTAGTGGATTTAATCAACGTACTCATGTAGAGGAAATATAGTTGTATCCATACACATCAAACTGCTGCAAAGCTAACTACAAATGAGTTGTGAAATAAGTTCATGAATCGAAGCAAACAAGGTTACCAGGGTGAATCTGTATGCAGAGATCTACATATGAAACATTGAACCATTATTTCAAGTTCAGGTGAGTAAATCATTGGAATGAAATTGGGTATTATTCGCGATTATTGGACGATACCAGATCATGTATACACATGTTACAGGAAGTTACAGTCCAAGAAAGTCCAGTATTTCACATATTGTATTATCAGTAAACTATAAGCATTTGCTTTCATGTTTACCACAAATTCCGCACAAATACTTTCTGTGAATATCAAAAAATCCTTCCCTCTTATAGTATTAAGAATTACGGTTAATCGTTGAGGCAAGGATCTGGCGGTATACTTGCTGGGCCCATCAATGGATTGCTCTTTCTTCGGCTTTGTAATTCAGTACAAAAGAGTAACAGATTTTACTTCACGTTTTCAAACCAAAATCCCTCACTTCTGTCAACATCCATAACAAATATCTACAAAATGTAGTCGATTGTACACATCAGACTATTTTGAGCATGTATTTGTTTGTTTGGGGTTTTTTGACGACGCAGCACTCAGCAATAGTAGGGCTATATGTCAGCGATCAGTAAATAATCGACAAATCTTCAAATAAATTATATTATTTGTAACTGGCTGTGTTGATGTCAAAAATAAAACATCTACATTGCCTGAATGCATGACACGTTTTTATGGATAACACATTCTTTTATTGTTTATGCGACGTTTCAGAACTAATTCTTGCTCCTTCATCACTTATAAAACGTGTCAGGTATTCATGTTCGTCGAACTTCATTCGACATCATTTACGTTACCTGGTCCCTGGTCAGAAGGAATCACAACGCCTCTTGTTTTGACATTACATCATATGGCAGTTCTATACACAACAGTTGAATACAATTATTTGCTCTGGACATTCTATAAGGTCAAGCGCATTTAAGGCTATTAGATGGATGGATGGATGAACACCACTTACTCGAAGGAAAGACAGCGACAGAACAACATAAAGTGGCTACACACCTTGATTGTCAATACAATTACATTGGCAGTGTAAACACCGTATCAGTGGTAAAATGGCAACAAAGACAGCAACAATAATATTCACTTGCCAGTGGTTAAACCTCCATGGCCTGGCCTTGATATACAGTGCAAAATACGGATCTGTTTGATCTTCCTCAGACGTATGTTTTGGATGCCATGGGAACAGATAAGCCCATGTCGCTCTGACAGCTTGAATGATTACTCGTGACTCCAAATCTAATATGGAAACAAACAACTCTGCCATCTACTGAATCGCAACGAAAGGTAATGCAATTTAACTGCTTAACCATGAATATCACTGCCACATAAGAATCAGAAATCAGTGTTTTATTCTTATTTTTTACGACCCAGCCATTGTATTTCACGACATCACACCTCTTTGTGCCTTGACTGCCTGCTCTAACGCGTTTCAAAGTCAAATGTGAATATTTAGATACATACTTGAACCGCATTTGCGGCGCTCGGTTAAATCAGCTTTGCTTACGACCAAGCCATGTGTGACACTATGATAATACACATTTAATTCATTCAGTGAATGTGTCGTATTGCATCCCCCAAAACATGAATACAAGTGGTGTCAGATACTGCTGTAGGCGGAATTATACACATCACAGCAGTTCACAGAACCACAATATCAAGTGTAGGGCAAGTGTCATATTTCAGGGATTAAGATTTTATACCATAGTTTTGCTCACGCAATATAAATTCCTCTTGTGCAGTTGGTTTGGTTTGTTTGTTGTCAGCCAGGTCAGCGAGCCTGACCACCCGATCCCGTTAGTCGCTTCTTACGACAAGCATGGGTTATTGAAGTCCAATTCTAACCCGGACTTCCACGAATATCATACGTAGTAGAAGGGAAAATAGCTATTAAGGATTTCATTTATAATTTACTGTATCAATATTAACCCGGATTTTCAATGGTCCAACTGAATCAAGGGTCCAAAAGCTCAAATGGAATTAAAATAATTGTACTTCTCCAAAGCAGCAATTCATTTTATAATATTAAATATTATAGTTAATAATATCCACATTGGTGGACATTATTATGTGTTTGTTTACACCTACGAGTATTTTGTAAACCGGCCTGGTGTTCCGAAAATACCGGTTTGTCAAGTCGTGAACGCTGGACTTAAGTATGGCTTAAGTAAAAATTTAAAGAAATTTTGGTGAGATATATTAAAACAGAATGTTTTAAATAAAATCTATTTCCCAAACGATTTTCCTTTATTTGTAAACATATCTGAACTGTACTTCTAAACAGCAATCGTAATTCAAAATTTTCTGTTTTTACGGTTCTTCGATCACTTGATTGTCTGGTTTATTTACAGACAGCCCTTGCATGATAGGACTATGTGCGGCGTCAGGCAAAAACTGGTTCCATTTTAGGCAAATATCGGGTGCTACTGGTAGCTTAGGCCATGGTTACCCCTCTCGCGAGCACATTTTGTCATCACAGAATTTCAGTGATCTATTGATATAATGTTCAAAGCTAACCCCACCACCATCCCCACCCATTTTAAAACAAAGGGAATTTGTTTCTGACGCTCAACATTCTTTGGCACTGACGTTCTATATTTGTAGGAGTAGAGTTGGAATAACCACATTCCTGTTAGTAATCGTAATTACTTTAAGACATACAGCCATATAACGCCATATACAATCCCAACTCACTCGATGTGTCGCGTTGGACGCGTTGATTAGCTCCGTTTACTGCTGATCCTTTATTCATGTCCCATTGTATGTACATCCCCCAAGGTAAATGGTTGCACAATTCAAACATTATTATAAACATTTTTGTCCACTCATTAAACAGTGTATCAGTTTCCCATTATACGTTAGCCACATTCAACAATGCCTCGGGGCATGGCGGAACAAAAGAATCAAGTACACTTCAGAAAAGTGTAAACCGAGGTAAAACAATGTTTAAGTATAATATGCTTCCTAACCAGAGATGCTTTTGTTACTTTAAAGTAGCCCAAGTAACGATTAATATGTATTTTTTGTGTGTAGAAGTAAGTTTATTCATAAATATACTTGAACAAACATTCTATGTCTCAAGAAATCCACACCTCTCCGTTGTCCCATTGATCATGGTTAGGGCGAAGGCGGTGAATGTCCTGGGTTTGGATAACACTATGAACAATATTTCCGATATAAAGTGACGGGTCACCTTAATGTGTAAATGCAAGTTTTGGGGTTTTTTCGTAAATTCTAGATGCATCTATATCTCTTGACTAACGTCTAGTCTACGAAATATTGATCTAGTACTGATGTCTGATGTGTGTCATCTACGCTGGTTACTGAGAAATTCAATATAGATGGTCCTCGGCGAGATCCAGTTCATCCTCTAACGTCTTTTGAATCGGGTGCGGTGGGGTAGCCTTGTTGCTAAAGTGTTCGCTCGTCACACCAGACGCCGAGGTTCGATTCCCCACGTAGGTACAATGTGTGAATCCATTTCTGGGGTCCCTCACCGTGATATTGCTGCAACAGTGCTAAAAATGATGTGTACAGTTTAGTTTCACTACGATACACACACTAATAGTCTTCTGAAAAGGTGTTATAAGCCTGCAGGCCAAATAAGCTCCAGGCTAAACTATAGCATGATGTAACTCCAAGCATCAGCATGAAGTAACATCCATACTACTTGTTTTACAGGTGCTGATTAGGAATAATATGTTTGTGGATTATCCAAGTGACGGTAACAACCAACCCGGTTTGATTACGACTTGTAAATGCAGATCGTCACCGTCAGTACATAAATACTCAGTTACCGATAGAAGGCCATGATTCGCCTCATTATGCCTGACCAGCTAGAACAGGTCTTATAGCTTCAATTGCTGTCAGCGGTATTCTAAAACCTAACAACTGAACTGTTGGCTGTTTAATTGACTCGAATCACAAAAAAACATCACTTCAATGTTATAACCAACATCACATCAATGTTATAATAACCAAGGTGGTTACTTATAACAAGAACGAGAACAGGATAAAACAGAAACTTCCAACTACCCACAATTTTAAAAAGTAAGCCACCCCATCTCCATTTATAAAAGGCCAAAAATACGGACAGGTCTGCCAAACCTGCCATGCTTATAAACGCGAATGAATTTATGGGCGTCAACCTCTTTATCACGAGGAACAAATCTTCTCGTAGCTTACACCATAATAAGATGACAGTCTTTCCCTCAAGTGTGTCCCTTGTGATTTCCATTCAAAGACCTTACTTTCTTTTACACACGTAACAATCCGTAACAATCGTCCAGCAATTACGGGTACGGTCAGGCAACGGGTCTAACGAGCTGAAACCGGTCCATGTGTATCTAAATTTAGGGTTGGGGATAAGCCACCTTCTCAACCATTTGAACAATAGTGGACCGCGTCGTTACAAGAACACAGAGAGGGATGCTTGCTGGAAGGTACACTGACATGGCCAACTTAGGATTTGTCGTACTGGTGGGAATGTTTGGTAAGTGAAAGGCTGTTCTGGAGGTACACACGATATGTTAGAGTTATACCACGGTCCTCAATGTTAGAAATGTATGTAAAGACACAACTTCTTGTGTATTCTATGTGTTTGCTATATTTCAGTTCCAAGTATAACATGTTAATGGTTTTAAATTGGTTCGAAAGGCAATGTTTACAACTACTTGCAAATCAMATATATCACTACGAGTTGACCAAAGTATGTTTTCTCACTTTTRTCAACGAGTGGTGATATATTTGATATCAAAAGACACGAGGGTGAGATTCTATTTATCATCCAATTAAAAACAAAACGTCACCTGTAACAAGATCATTTGAAGACTTGCGCTTGAATACATCCATGTGTACAAGAGTAATAACGAGTGTCACCATTACGTCATTAAAACAAGCACATAAAAAGGTAGTGCTAAGACTTATTGCTTTAAATTCTGCAATGCGTAAATTTCACCATTTCAAGGTGGCATTTTAAATAAACTATTATGTCGTTAGAACAAATCAGTAGTCCGAAAATATTGGCCAGTCAGTAATAACCACAAACTTACTAAAACGATATCCCCTAGGAGATATCCCTTGATCTTCTACGAGCGATATATCCTCTGGTCAACCAGTAATGGATGATAAAATTCTTAAATACCGTGATATGCCTTGATGCTATGATGTAGAAAAGGTCATCGAAGCCACTATAAACCGCTGAGCAAAGATACATTAATGATTATCACTGTGAGTGTGATCTCTCTTCGGTTTGTTTCTGTAAGCATGTGTTGCTAACATCGCACAGTAATTAATGAAGACGGGGTGAAGATGGGGTAAGCAGCAGATCTGCATAGATGGAGAGATATAATTTTGTATCTGCGCCTTGGAGAGGTGACAGCATTTCGTCGTCTTCCAACATTTCAAAATTTACATAGGTTTCAACATCACGTAGATCAATCAGAGATGAGAAAAAGTTATTTCGGAGAGGTAATACTTTTTTACAGTGTAGTATCACATGGTTGTCATAATCATAAGCGTGCTTGCTACAAAGCAAACATTCTTTTGAGATTATATTCGTGATTAATTTTCAAACATAATTGCAAGGCTGCTCTGTGTTCAGGGTATAAAAATGCTAAGTTCAAAAGTATGTG
>VKKT01003192.1:17490-28471 GCA_008038995.1 Haliotis laevigata | reverse complement strand
ACTTCCCCTTCGACACTCAAACATGTGAGCTCAAGTTTGGTTCCTGGGCCTACCACGGACTCCAGATCAACTCCACCGCTAGGAGCAGCTCAGGAGACATGTCCAGCTTCAAAGTCAACACCGAGTGGGATTTGGTCAGTGTTCCAATGGAACGACATGTACTGTACTACGGTTGCTGTCCAGAGCCTTACCCTGACGTGACGTTCTACGTCAACCTACGCCGCAAGCCGTTCTTCTACGTAGTCAACCTACTGTTCCCTTGCATACTGATCACAGCTGTGGGTCTACTGGGCTTCCTGTTGCCTCCTGACGCTGGAGAGAAGGTGGCACTGGAGATCACCGTGTTGCTGTCGCTGGCGGTGTTCATGGTGGTCGTGTCTGACACATTACCGCCAACATCGGAAACATTCCCTTATCTAGGTATTAAATCAAAACCTCTACTATACGCAGTGCGTCAGTTAGCGTGTACAACAGAGGCAAATAAGAACGAACTGATAACATATTTTCCAAACAGGTGACAATAACAGCAGTAAAAAGTAATTAACCATTATTTAATTAATTACTTAATTAAAGTATGACAGTAAGCAAATGATGATGGCAAAATGTAAATGTGAACTTTTCGCTATGTACAATATTCCAACACCCAGTCAATCATTTGACCACATAAATTATATATGAATACTACACTATGAGACTATCGTATGCCCTTGACATCCACGGAGACCTACTTGACAAAACATACCAGCTGACCTTTAAGTGATATTCACACAATATACCTATTGCAAGACCACTAAACATCCTTTCCCTCCACAGGAATCTACTTCTGTCTGGCCATGATGTTGGTCACCTTCTCCACGGTCCTCACGGTGATCGTGCTAAACGTTCACTTCAAAGGTCAACATGGTATCGGCGTGCCTCGATGGGTGAGGAGTCTGTTTCTCGGGACGTTCGCACGCCTTCTCTGCGTGAGGACAGAAATGCCAGGCCACCCCGACAAGGAGATTACGGTAAGGATGTTTCCAATTCGCTTCATGGTGTATATTTAAGGAGGGTGTGTTTTTGTTCAGATTTAAAAAAAAGCTTATGCATTCTTCATTGTTTCAGAAACTTTTTAAAACGATAGGCCAAAACAACTTAAAGCACAACAACTCTCAAGTCAGTTTAGACCACAACCACCAGCAGCAGCAGCCATGTGCCTTGAGCAAAGTGATGAAAGAGCAACTGGTGGTCTTGGAGGAGATCAACAGTCGGTACGCCCAGAAGGATGAAGTAGCATCTACTGAAGAGGAATGGAAGAAAGTGGCAATTGTGATGGACAGATTGTTCCTCGTGTTGTTCTTCCTTTTGTCAGTGGGTTGTACATTGGGCGTCTTGTTACAGTATATGTTGTAGAAGTGTCATCACCAATGAGTGAGATCTGTTTAACGCCGCTTTTACCAGCATCCCGGTTATATCGCGTCAGTCAGCTGTGTGAGGAATGCCATTCTCTGATCAACCGAGAAATATGATCCGTGAGACCATTGGATCATAGGTTCCTGCCATGCCAAAGGAAAGTAACTCTGCTCAGCGAATTGTAGTTTCCTTAGACAGCTTGGCCATCCGTGCCCATATCAGCACTACAAACAGCTTGACATTTCACATATTCACATTTCACGTATTTTTCCCAGATGCTCCATGGCTTGGCTGTGAGTCGATGTCTTTGTTCCAAAAAATGTTTAACAGCTACCAAAGTTCAAGTCTACGTGGCTGGGTGTGGTAACTATCAGATCTTGCCATCATCTGTAACGCCATTCATCATCTCTTCCATCTGTAACGTATGTACAATGAGATGTACCATGTAGACACCAACAGCTGCCCCTGGATTAAATTCACCATCTCTTCCATCTGTAACGTATGTACAATTAGATGTATCATGTAGACACTAACAGCCACCCCTGGATTAAATTCATCATCTCTTCCATCTGTAACGTATGTACAATGAGATGTATCATATAGACACCAACAGCTGTCCCTGGATTACATTCATCATCTCATCGTAACATTATGATTTGTGAGTGAGCGAATGTTGTTTAACGCCGTATCAGAGTTTTACCGTATATTGATATACACAATTCTAGTGAGTTTGAAAACACTAAAATCTCATTCTGTAGCTCAGAGTTAGCGAGCCTACATGTATTACTGACAATAACAACGGCCTGTCGAACACAAGCGTAACGAAAAAAGACATCGGTAGGATTAAAATCTTCTGTCGACTATAAATATATGAAAACATGGTGTTATGTGGCATTCAGCGTTGACATAGCGTCGGGTACAACTGGAAAACAGGTGTACGCATTTTCAGAGGAAGCTTACATTATTTGTGCCTCGATGACCGGTACCGCAATGGGTGAACAACGGTTGCTGGTACCAACTATTAAGTGCAGTAGCATCATCTTAGAATAAAGTACAAAATGTGTAACTATCTGTAATTGTTGAAAATCCCGTACAAAGACTCTTTATGAAAGGGGCTTAACAAGGACGCCATGCTTGACATGGAACTAAGGTGTTTGGGTGGTCGCTGACCTGGTTGAAACATGTCGTCGTATTCCTGTTGCGTAGGCCGATGCTCATGATGTCATGATTGTCTATAACAGACTGCATATTCATAACCCGTCGTTCTATAGCTGGAATACAGCTGACTTTGCCTGCTTGAGTCTCGAATACTGTTCAAAGGGCGTTAACACAACATTCTTACTCACTCTTCGCATCCAGAATGCGTATTGTCAGTCACTGTAAATGTCTATGACTATACAATAAAAGCTATATTTTTTTTAAAGAGTTTTTATTCGTGATTGCAATTATAAATCTGGGAGAGCGAGTCAACCAAGTGCCTGGTACCTTGAGCCACACTGGAACACACTGGCTGCTCTTTCAAAGTTTCCACTGGCCTCAGTCAGCACCTAAGTTATATCGCATAGATGAGGACTCTGGACCACGCGTCTCAGTGATATAACCATATACTGGAGTTGAATAACACACAATGCATCACCTCGCTAGATTCAATCTTCAAATGACCGGCTGATAGTTCTCTATGTTCGTATAACCTGTCAGTTGTCTACTAAGGGGACCGGCGTCTCGAAGTTCAATAGAAACATGTTTATGAGGACATTCTTACATTATGATAACTTTTTAGAACATTTTCTATCAGCTTGAATTTACCATATATAGACTTTTTACCTGAACAATTAGTTTTTGCCCATGAATGTGCTATTTGAATGAGATGTTCAATACCTTATTTCCAACATCACTTTCATTGTGTCTGTCAACATACTGTTGAAATCGCCGCTATTAGCTGCAGAATATACCTCTGTGACATCTTTAGTCATATTTGCATCACACTGATATCACAATGATATCACACTGCTCACGCATTCTCAATTTATTTTTTAGCTGTGTTTCTGTTCAGTTGTTAATCAATGATGCACACAAAACACACAACAGCGAATAGCCAGTTTCGATTATTAGATGAAAGCTACATCTGGATTGTGCTCAGACCATTCTAAATATGTGAACATTTAAATCAAACAAGTAGTATTCTGGGGAAATGTGTGTTTTAAAAAGCCCGTAATAAATATATGTAACAAAAGATAAGATAATATTTTATTTAAGTGTCACATGATATGCATATCCACAAAGTGTCACATAAAAAGTATATCACCCGGTCATATGGTGTATGAGACACTATCACAATTTATATGACAGTTAAAATCATAAATAGCTCTCTCTCTCTCTCTCTCTTACCAACACCAAGCCTGTTGGTAATTCTTTGTATCAGATTAATATAAGCATAGTCACTCAACCATAGTAGGCTAGTTCATTACTGTTGGTATGTGAACCAGGTTAAACTTCATCAGAAAGCAGTTAAAACTGCGGCTAAGGTTTTTTAAAAGGTTATCATTTTGCATTAAGCTTTTAAATTGTTCTTTATGTCTTTTATTACAGATGTTGGAATCAGTTGAAGAACCCAACTGGAGCAATTCGAGGCGTAAATCGGAATAAAATTCACACTTAGTCACAAAGTGTATCTCGTCTTCAACGCAATGGTTCTGACAAAGTTTACTTACACGCAGATGAAGCGGGGTCTTGGGGCGTGAATATCTCCCTACCTCTATCTCCAAAGGGAGAGAACTGCAATGCAATTTGGCAAAAGTGCTTCTGTGTTGCCTGTCTAAAACGGCGCGAACATAAAACGATGTACGTAAAGAGGCCTTGAAAAGTTTAAACGTTCGGATGTTTGCAACAATTCTAGTAGTAGACAAAAAGGTCAATTTTCTCCAAATTCGAAAGATTTCTTTTTCTTTTGGTTTGGTTAGCTGGGATAAGCACCCCATTTCTCCACGAACAGACAAATTTGTAGTTTGTTTGCACACCCCAAGACAGAACCGACACGCGCTGTTTTAAACAGCGTTAATGCAACTGAATTCTCGAAGATGATGGAACCATATGATAGAATCAGTTGTACCAGATTCTCATAGAGAGTATTATATACGTCATATGACATTCCTCCGAATACTTTGAATTTGCTAATTATCACACCGAGAACTCTACTTGCCGATTTAGCAATGAGTCCTTAGCAGTATAATTAAGATTTAATTGTTCTTCCAGCCAAAGACCAAGATACTTGTATGCAGAGCTAACCTCAATAGTATCGTTACGACATTGAAAACTGAAATCGGTTTTATTAACTGAAAGTGGGCGATAATGAACAATTTTGGTTCCACTGACATTAATCTGCAGTTGACAGCAGTGCAATTGAGCATTCTTGTAATATAACAATTACAAGAACGGTTTGCTGAAGACCATCCTGGGATTGGCGTGCCACCCTCACACGCTACCAAACATACACTCTAATAGCCACATAAACGGCCAAATAAAAGCTTCATTATCCACCATCTGTTTGACTTTGACTAAGGGCCTATTTGATTATGCTAAACTGGTTTTGGTTCTGGAAAACCAATGCACTCGATTATGTCGAAACCATAAACTGGGTTCGGAAACTTCGAAACCATCTCCGAGGCAGGTTTCGCAGTTTCTGTTTCGCGTTCTCTCATAACAAACATGGCGGAAACCACCACGCTGAGTCTGCATTTGCAAGCGCCAAGTTCAGCTGATCTTGGTGGCAAAATAGAGCAGCAGTTTCTGTCATCAAAATAATGATAAAAAGCAACTGAGAACTAGGAAAATATTATTGAAAACCCCAGTCTACTGAACATGACTATTTTATGTAAATTGTATACATATAATTACTTGTAACAGTATAATTACATATACGCAAATATTTACCTCCAAAAACATCTTATCACTTTATTATTTGTTAATTCACTGATAAAATAACAAAACAATATGCTGTCATCCAATTCGTTCCACATACATAGTAGCTGGGACATTTTTGGGGTATCCATTTTTAAACCGGATGGTGAAACCATCCATGTTTATAAAAATATCATTTAGGTTCACTTTGAAACGATATATCCGAAACTAGACACTCGTTTATGACAGGAGAACCCAGTTGCAGAAACCAAAACCAGTTTCGCAATAATCGAACAGGCCCTAAAAGACAATCTGTTAACTATTTCAACTGCATGAACATGTACATTTAACCACATATATGCACAATTCCATACAGTAACTACGTGTCTAAGTCCTCGCTGGTCCTGGGAACGCCACTATGGTTTTCCTCCTAATTATCAGTCTTTGCCAGTACGACACCAGATATAGAGTAGACGTTAATTAGGTTAGGATTTCGGTACTTGCATAGTATGACATTGATTCCAAATATATATTTATCCCAATCAACACTTGTTATGTGAATCGCTGGTTTATCTGCTCAGCGACGTAAAGAACACATTAGGATGCGTTTCTTTCAGCGTTTTTTTTATATAATATGCAAATAACACATTATCCAAAATTGCCTGTTACATTGAACAGTGGACTATACCCAAGTTTTATTTATACAGGGTATTTAGTATAGAAAGTCGGTAGGCACTAAGTAAATTGACATCAATTACAGTTAGCGTTACACCTGTGCCAGGGAGAATGTAGATTATCCCCGCCTGTACTGACAAGATATGTGATGATAGATAGATGCCAGCGCGTGTTAACAGGTTGTTGGGTACACACGAGCAAGTCAACCGAAACACTGAGACAACATCGTGAAAGACATGTTCTCACACATACACTTGTTTAGAGTCTTTGAACGGCATGTATAATTGATACACGTTACGGCGAGAATTTAGGGATGTCCACTTCTTTATTTGAAGAACAATTTGAGTATATTTTTACTCCTTTATCGTGTTAATGCAAAACGTCGTGTTCCTCAAGTAAAACAGCTGACATCCATACATTCTCTCCTTCATATACTTGTTGTTAATGCCTGATATACCAGGACAGTCACATCACAAAGACCTAAAAAATACATTATGAATAAAACAAATCCAGTTTAGTCCATTATATGACAAAATGAACAAATACTTTCAGTTGTAACACTGTGATCTGTCGACCGATCGAAAACCCATCCTGGAAAAAACATTGCTCAGAGCCATGTTAACAAACAATTTACGTCGTATTAAACATACACAGATACTTTTATAAAATAGGGATTATACGAAACAAATATCAGGCTAATAGAATCTATTCGTGCGTAACTTACACCAGGGATACTCTACAACAGCCCCTTATATAGTCTCCCTGCTTACACTTACAAGTACAATAAGACACTCACAAAATAGGTAATTAAGTTGTCGCTCGTGAAAAACGTAACTCTATAATAACCAAATACTTACACGTGTATATTCAAAGAGCCATATAAGTGAAAGCAACTCTATTATGCAACACCCCTTCAGGTTGCCATATCTTTCAATCAAATCAACCATCTTTCGATCAAACACTTTCATTGTTGTTAATTACATTCAACCAAATGTATTAATACATGGATCAATAGTAGTACACCTGGTTTACTACTGTCAATTTATTTGGAATCACTATCATTTCTTTACAGGAAGGGAATTTTGTCTTCATACAAAATTTGGTGCGTACTTTCGAACATGGGCCTTCTGAGGCGAACGGCGCTGGATTCGGCGCCACCTGGTTGTCGCTCGAGGCGCCGTCTACCTTGTCACGGGACCTGTTGTGGTTTAATTAACACCATTGTCCTGTTAAGACTACTCAGAAGTAAGCTTAAAGACTGCTTGGGTATTAGCCCACGGCAAGGATGCTATCTATATCTTTAACTGTATAATACAGGTTCAATAACACGTAATTGTATGCAAGTGGTTGCATAATAGATGAAGACTTAAAACAAAGGTACACGATTACGTAATGGCTTGGCGACACGTCAAACCTTTTCGTGCAACTTCAATTGGCTACTTGGGCAAACTATTTAGTTTAATACAATCGGATTCACCCGATTGGCTCATTAATTCGATTGCAAAAATAGGCTACTGAATCATATCACTGGATATTTTAACAGAGCGACAGTCTCGGTTAGATTCATTGGGAGGTTTGCTGAAATGGCTAACGTGGGAATACTTATTGTCGTTTTCTTTGGAATATCAGGTAGGTATTTTTAAGGATGTCTAACGGTGAGCTTTGAATGTATAATAAGATATGTTGTGACGTCCAAAGTTTGCAACGATTTTCTTCTGAAAGCCAAAATAGGGAAAAGAAGAAACAATTTTGGCTTTATTGCCCATTATCTTGTTCTATACTTTATTGCCACCATCGCGTCTTCTGTGACAACCAGCACATGTGGCTTACAATTACACCTGTATCTGACATCATCCGTCCATATCGTATCCCCATATACATCTTTGTTTCAAACGTGTTTCCCGTGGCTAATTTGGCTGAATCGTTAAGAAACTCAACCAACCTGGACATTCTTAAATCATTACACACAAACAAAGAATTTGCAAACTATGTAACTTACAATTGATTGAAGATGAATGCCGCGTTTTACTTATTTGTCCATTAGGCGTCGAGGTGAACGATTGGCCCCAATGTAGCGATCTAAATGGACTTCGTTTTCCAGATATATGTCTGATAGTCCTGAATGTAACTGCGGGCATCACACCGAAGATGCGCTTCATTTCCTCCTCATCTGTCCCATATTTAACGACATAAGATCTTCAATTTTCTTCTGAAAGCCAAAACAGGCTCGCGTCTAATGTGTCAGGCAGCATATGTGGTCTATAATTACACCTGTATCTGGTGTAAACATATTTATTCATTTAATCATGATGGGATTGGCAAAGAAGCATAAAAACATGCTCATATCAATACCGCTCCCTAACAATGATACAAAAGTATTTACAATAATGATAGTGACGTACACATAAGCTGGGTGCAAAACATAATGTGAATCTGCAAGGAACAATATTGACGATATAATGTGTTACAGTTTGCAAACATTCGTTGAAGGCAAATAAGCTGTCATGTTGTAATCTCGAAACAGCAAGGCACGGCATGTACAATAAAACTAAGTTAGGTAAATTGCGAGAATCTCTTTAGTAGATCCAAATTTATCTGTTTTGATGAGCCCGAATGACCAACTAAGATTGATGACAAATTAAATCCTCTACTAAAGTAGTATGCATTTGATCTTATGTCGTTAAATATAGGACAGATGAGGAAGAAATGAAGCGCATCTTCGGTGTGATGCCCGCAGTTACATTCAGGACTATCAGACATATATCTGGAAAACGAACTCCATTTAGATCGCTACACTGGGGCCAATCGTTCACCTCGACGCCTAAATACCCTTTCTCTGCCATCGTGGCGGAACAAACAAAATCGACTTTATCACTAAAAAGCACTCGTTGCCAATTTCGCACTTGCCACCGTAGAAGTTGTCTTGCCCAACGCAACCGGTTCTGTCGATGTCGAAGGATCAAGGCCATGCCGCGGAAGGGACACCGAGCTCTGATTTCCGCTGCTCCCAATCTTCTCAAAACGGTCCACAGGCTGATGCGTCGACCCAACGCCGTTGCCGCCGTTGACGTTGACGTCAAAAAGCGGTTTCGCAGGTGAAGGGTGCGGATGTAGCGGTCTTCTCGTTCGCTGGTGACACGCGGTCGCCAAGTTCGTGGCCTGCCCTGAGTTCGCCCTGTTGTATTGTACCGCTGGAACAATTTTGAAATTGTCAGGGGAGTGAACCCCAACGTTCTTGCAATATGATCTTGCGTGGCCACCATATTTGCCATACCTATACCTATGGTGAAACGTGGCATTATTTTAATGTGTTTTGGTAAAGTGACATGGGAACGTGTAAAAAGGCCTGCTTTATACCCAAGTTCTGCACGTGTATTTTCGCATAGCACGAGAACAAGTGTTTTACTACTTCTTTAAAGCGATAGCGTTACCGTGATGTCGGCTGCGTTTGGGCTATATCTATATCACCCTCTATACTTGGACACAAATCACTATTATGTAGATTTCATTTGTGTATTAAAGTTATTTTGAAAATTAAAAAATAAAAACATATACTTTCTTTTGCAAGGGAGTTTAGACAAAGAATCTGGAACTAGTTTGTTAAACTATTTTGTAAAATATGTATAATATTTGACGACGTCTTCTATTTTCAAGTGAAGAAATGTTTGTCTCAGAATATAGTTTATTATGACTAGTGCCGCGAACAGCTCCGCAGATAGTTCTGATAGCGTCTAGATTTAATTTCTCTAGAAGAAGCGTTTGCTCTTTAGTGCAATTAACCCATACATGACACGCGTAGTCGAATATTGGTAAAATAAATGATTTGTACATTGTCTGTGGCAAACGTTTTCCTGTTGAAGCGAAATTTAAAATATATAACACCTGTATCTGACATCATCCGTCCATATCGTATCTCCATATACATCTTTGTTTCAGAACGTGTTTCCCGTTGCTCATTTGGCTGTATCGTTAAGAAACTCAACAAACATGGACATTCTTAAATTTGTACACGAATTTATCATAACAAGCCAAAGATTTCAGTGATCATACATTTATTATGTATCCCTGAACGTACAATGATTTGGAGTCTGCAAATCTGTTATCACGATGGCACAACTAACTCACAAGTCTTGACTTTTTTGTTGACCTTTTTTTAGATCAGTCTTGTTATTGTTTATTCTTAAATATCTAAGCATTTTGCTTTTGTTTTCCAATCCGTGTTTCTTTGGGAAATATAATGTTTATAAACAATTTCACGTGGCTAATTTGGCCTGACCACGAATTACACAATTAGGAACATACACATGACAGTTTTCTAAACGTCCCAACATTGTGTAAAGGACTCTAAGTATAATTTATGCATTTCGTCTGATCATGCGGCAATTTGTTAGAATTTAATCCCCAAAGACCATACACTTCATCAAATATTGTGGCGTATATTGGACACCTTCCCCACTCCATCAAGTTTCAACGTGCATGTTTTTAACACTGTTTACTATTTTTTTGTAGTGACATGTATCGATGGCAACCAGACTGCACTGATGGACAAGCTGTTTTCAAATTATACTAAAGATGCACGGCCAATCTGTGAAAGTGTCGCACCAATAGAGCTCAAAATTGGCATTGCTGTAAGACAAGTCATTGAACTGGTAAGTACCCAAATTCACAAGCATGCCGAAACTATGACACTATTTAACATATGTTATATTTGGGATTACGCTTTCTTAGTAAAGTACAAATTCTAGTACTTTTTTKAGTTGAGCCCCATCCGGGATTCGAACTCACACCCTCACCACCCGCTCAACTACCGCGACTTCACAAAAAATGGAAGTCGGACAACTGGTAGTCTAGACTGTGGGCTTTGTATACCCCTCTGATAGGTGTTAATTGGCACGGCTCCCACTACCGAAAGCTATGATTACACAATGCCAGTTAGAAAGTGGTCAAATGTAACATGTGTGCTAGCGATTAGGTGCCTGACTCTGAGGGTGTGAGTTCGAATCCCGGATGGGGCTCA
>VKKT01003190.1:50663-62477 GCA_008038995.1 Haliotis laevigata | reverse complement strand
AAACGAAATTAGATCCAGATATATCATTCTGGTGTTAGATACAGACAGTTTTTCCAGTGGTAAGTTGAAATCTCTTGGAGTAATGTTCAAGGAGACTTGTAACCCAACTGACTCTTGAAACGAGATGTCCTGCAAACACATTAAAACGTATTCTATTGATTCCTGTCCATAGGAACGCAGCACCGGTATAACAGTTATATCATGCCACTCTTTGTGTAAGCGAGGTCTCGGGATGTTGTAGTCTATGAAATGTGTCTGTGAATTCTCATTTAAAGGATATTCTTAAACAGACCGTTATAATACCGTGTCTAAAACATGCAAATCCATTTTCCTTAAGTACCTCTTACAGTACAAATATTCGATTTATGGCTTTTCCAGACGGGATTTATTTACGCTTAACAACGCCAACAAAATAGGCCCATAAACTACAGTATAAGCCAACATCGATAAGTCATATATTCCCTTTGCAGGGACGATTTGAACAGGTTCTTGTGGGACTTCATCAGCCGAATCCAATGATTCCCCTTTCACCGGGGAAGATGCTTATCTTTTAACGTAAAATAACAAATTGGATCCAGAATAAGCAGGGTCGTGGTGTTTACTTGATAATATTATCAAGTGATGTTTCAAACGCCATAAAGCATGCATGACGCATTCCTCAATGCCAGTCGGCCAGTCATTCGCGTGATTATTCCAGCCAACGAGCATGCAATGCAAGCCAAATCAAAGGCTTGGTCATCACAGCGATGCCGATACCAACATGTCTCCATGCCCCACACTGGCATATAGACACTTTACATCTCACTGTACATTCATTAACCACAAAGAGATAAAATGCACACAACATCATAGACCGTCCAAAGCCCCGGCGAGTTCCAAGTCAAACAGAAGGCCATTTCATGATGAGAATATTCTTTAATTGCAAATTTGCTTGTCCCTTCTTCAATGGTGAGACAACGGAAATTGCCTGCTGGAAATGAAGCTTTCAGGCGGATTTCCATCCTAGGTCAGAAACAAATTTCCTGCAGTGTGGCACCAAGGGTTAAACTGTCACGATCTGTGACGTCATTGACATTCAAGGTCTTCATTCCTGATCTCTTTGGATCCCAATTGTAAAGAGAGAGCCCTTGTTGGGATCACACAGACATGTTCCTGGATAAAAAGATCCTGGTTTTAAAGTTCAATTGGGCATCTCGACCTTTTCGAAAATGATGAACTCATGAATAGTTTTGCATCGTTGCTGAGTAATTGTAGGCCAAGACATATAGCTTTTCGCTTCCATGAAACTAGATGGAATGATAATAAGTTATACGTTGTGCGTTACGATAACATACTATTAGCATGAACGCATATAAATAAATGTGTTAAGATGTTTGAATATATCATGATGCGTAATTAACACGCCCGTTGAAAGACAGGCGATCGGTACTCTGTATTTCTCCGCGCGTGGTTGAAACAATATGACCAGTACGATATTTTCAAGGAGTCAGCAAATACGTGCTTACGTGAAGATCCGGGTTAGAATAGATCTTCAGCAACCCATGCTTGGTTGATGAGGCAACTATCAGGTGGTCAGGCTCGCTGACTTGGTTGACACATGTCCTCGTATCTCAATTGTGTAGATTGCAATGTTAATCACTGAATTGTCTATTCCAGAGTCGATTATTTACAGATTGCCGTCACATGGCTGGGCAATTGCTGCAACAAACAAAAACAAACAAATCACGATGGTTGCTAAGACGGGCGACTGAGTGATTGGGATTAAACGCCACTTTAAACAGTATTTCACGGCTTTTCAGCTTATTGAGCAGATCTTTGACGTTTACTATTTTGATAAACCCCACGAGCATGGAGATCGGGTTGACAGAACAACAATCGACAATCAGCTTGAGGTAGTGCGTATGACGAACCTAAAACCAAATGGTTCACCCGTACCTCTGACCACAATGGTTGGAATGATTGTGAAAGAAACCGTGACTGTTTTGATTTTCTTGATTATTCTTCAACATAATACCTCCAAGGTCCACACATTTATGCCAACGATGCTGAAGTGCCTGGATCCCGCTTGTCTCGAAGCTTTCTTCTTGGTGGTCTAAAAAGTCATCTAAAACAGAAATGACGTCAACATCTACTGCACATTCCTTGCCAGACATTTCTTTCTTCAAATATGGGAAGGAATGGAAATTTGATAGTAACAACTATTTTGAATACGGAGAATGTTCAATCTCAATGTTATATTTATATAAGAAACTTTAGCTTACCCTTGATATTCTACGACGGTATCCTAAGTGGATTATCATAATATTGTCATCAATGGTCTGACACTTCAGGGGGTAGTAGAACAATAGATACAGAAGGAAAACGACGCTGATTTTTACAGGACCGGAGTCAGAATTCGTCAAAACCCAGCCTTTTCTTTCTGTTTGATCTATGCCAGTTGGAAATACCTGTTGATAGCTTGGTAGCACAGTTTGTCAATTTTCATAAGCAGAGAATGCCCGGTCACTTCGATGCAAACATGCTTCCGGGTTGTGTTCACGATGCTTCCGGGTTGTGTTCACATGCAGCCTGTAAGCAAAGGAAACAGCATATGCAAATGTTATGGTTGCACTACACGTCCTTCTTATTAAGCCCCAGAACCTTTCAGCCACCACTCGAATGTAATTACAAAGATATAGACTAAGACATCAACATCCACGACGGTGTTAATCAATCGAATCGAAATCAATCGAAGACAAGATGGATTTAATGCAATAATTGGGGGCTCTTACCACACAGACAAAATGCTTTTACAGACACGCCGTATATACTACACAGACTTGTTTACCGCATCTGTAGACAAGGTGATGTAGGCTACACAGATTAAATGCGTTTACCTTATCCATAGATATGTATGTTACATTCAAGACGATAAGATGAACTTAACACACATTCACGATGAATTTGAAGACAAAACGCAGACACGCGAAGTTACGCATTTACCACATAAACATAATACATTCACCGCATGCATAAGATGCAAATACCGCATAAAGGAAACATATATACTACTTAATCAAACTTATACACCACCAGGTCGAAATACACTTACAACACATTCCTGATTCATTTACTGCCACCAGCAGGTTCATTATTGTTTTTTACCCGGTTATCTCAGAATGGTTCGTCAACATCCGGTCCATTTGAACGAACCTGTAATTGTCTTTCTTTGTGAAAACTTTAAAAACTAAATATTTTCAGTTTGAATGGCCTTTTAATTGGGCATAAGGGGACGAGACGCCAATCAATATAGCTAGTGTTATCTTTACAACTTGTTAACATTTGTTGATTAACCGAACCTTCAACAATTTGGCCTTTTCTCTTGCCAAGGAATGTATTTCTAGTTTCATAAAAAAATACCTCTAAAACCTTGATCGTAATTGTGTAAACTTTGTCTGGTCCTCAATTACGAACCTAACACCTTCAAAATCCCCAGAACCCCTTAAAATCAATGACATTCTTGATTCGGCTTCCGAACTAATTATTTTGCAAGCTTCAAACGAATGACTACCTTTGTTCCAGGGCTTAAATGAAATACTCCTCAATCCTTATCAAAATAGTCGACCTGCTAGCATATTTATCAAAGGGATAAAACCGTGCATGTGCATAAGAAACGGACAAATCAGCATGGTCGCAAAATGCTCCAAATTTGTGAAGATGCATGCATCCCCTCGATTTTCGTACGAACGCGTAAGTCAACGCGTGAAGTTGGAAGAATCTATGGATTCTAGGGGTGTCAGGTTTGGGATTTTGCCAAAAAAGTAAATCCGGTTCAAGGTCAGACTGATTTGAAAGAGTTCATTTCGTTTTAAAGATTAGTGAAAGGAATCTGCTGAGGTTTAACTATTATTCGAGTGAGTGAGTGGGTTTTGAGCCGCTTTTAGCAATATTCCAGCAATATCACTGCGGGGGACACCAGAAATTGGCTTCACACATTGTACCYATGTGGGGAATCGAACCGGGGCCTTCGGCGTGACGAACGAACGCTTTAACTACTGGGCTACCCACTGCCCAACTATTATTTGAAGAACGTTATTAAATTAAAAAATGTGATGCAATGTCATTCAACAACAATAACAAATATATACAATGTTTTCTTAAACATTAGAGAATTATCCATAAAATTATCAGTATTCTTCATAGATAATGTTGTTATGGCTGCTTCCTGTCTGAAGTGCCCCATGCAATAAAAGTCAGGAGAAGTATCAGGTTTTGGTGATTACAACGTATGTCGTGGGTAATTGTGTGTCATCGCATCCCGAAAATATGGGTTGTTGCTCGTGTTATCAATCATCTGTTTGCGTGACATAGACCCGCTCATGTGCCTTAGTTGACCTTGTATCTGGAATAACGCTTTGCACTCCCACATTCATGCATTCCCATTATAATTGTTTGTTCGTGGTTCTTCAAACCCATTAGTCGAGCCGTCTACCACACTAAGACCCGGTTCTACCTCTAACAGCTTTGGAGAAAGAAATGAAAGCGGACAAATGATTTCCCGTATGACATTTTCATTGCGCACTCAGACAATTTTATATGTCACAGCAGACTAAGAAATACATGACGTATTTTTAAACAAATGTGTTCCACCATTTTTTCCCACAATTGATTATTCCTACGACATAGCATCATCTGTTTGACTAGACAGATGTACTTTTTAAGAACGGGAAATCAAAATATACGACTGAGAGAATAAAAACGAAAATCAGTTCCGACCAAATATTTATTGATAATTCATAAAAGTCGAGGCGCGGTATAAAGCTTAATTGAGCCCAAAGCTGGAAAAGCCAAAGAAATGCATTGGGCCATAGGAGCTGCGGAAATCTATAGCTATGAATGCGATTTCTGCTATTTTAGCCCCGTGAATTGAATCTGCAAACTATGCAGTAAACTTAATTAGTCTCTCCTGTTCTTAACATGGTTTACTTGTTTCAGCAATTCTTGTATATTGTTTTGGCGCCAAGTACATTATTGTCCTTTGCATTGAAATCCGCACAATGTGAAATAGACTAGATTGTGGATTACTCAACAGTATTGCGGCACGCACTACTCTTTAAATATTTTATTTACGATTTGATGAGAAAGGTTTAGATGTTGATTGTCGGTACGAAAAAGAATCTAAATTGAGAATCTAAATTGCTACATTAAAGTAAACCCGATTTTATTATAGATCGGAATGGAATTTATACAGGTTTAATGTAATTAGCTGTGTACACATCAAAGGAGAGAGGTGCTGAATAAACAAAGCAATTGTGATTGTAGTCACGAGTTAATTGCTAAACGTGCGTGAGGAAGCTTATAGACTGCAGGTACGCTTCAACACAAGTAGTACCAAGTCTAAAGATTCAAGAGCGAGAGAATGAGGGCGAGAGAGTGTGATTGAGAGAAGGAAAGAGGGAGAGACAGAGAGACAGAATTAGAGTATTTTAAACTGAGATTGATAGAAAGAGTGATGCTTTACTTGGTTGGAATGTTATTTAACGCCGCACTAGAATATATTGCATATATTTATATACAATTAAAAAAAGTAGCGGGTATATCATTTTGCGAGCATACCACTAGCCAATGCCAATGCATATGAGAAAAAGTAATGTATATCCAAACCAATGAAATAACCGATGTAAATTCACTTTTAATCCCCTACTTTTTTGTAAATAATCGAGTTCGGACCAGACAATCCGGTGATCAACAACATAAGCTTCGGTCTACGCAGTTGGGATACGATGACATGAGTGATTGCTGACCACGCGATCCCGTAAGTAAGAGAGAGAGATATTTCGTATTGGACATCACAAATGCATCTCACCCGACAGCTCAAGTAGAAGTTTGATATGAAATGCCTATTACAAACTCGACTCAAAAAGCGTGATTGAAAACAGACGAAGTCAATTCAAATTACGTTCCATGAAAAATATTTTGCAGCATGTCCCTAGAGGATTGCCTAGCTTAACAAGTTATGACAGTAGAATTCTGATTCACAACTATATCCTTCCGCTCGCTGGCACCTTCAATACACCATAGTAAAGTTATTTAACGTAGTTTTCACTCTCCCTGTCAGCATGGAAATGAGGTATGAAATTTAGAATTAGTAATTCATTGTATATCATCCCGTGTGTCAGGTGGATGCACAACTGTACAAAGTATCGCCATACATTGTTTTTTTTACATCAACACGTGAAAGCGTTTCGTGTTTTTTGGGTCAGGATTCGTGATCAATGTATTTTGGTTGTTGCCAATATCGATGTTTTCTATATAATTTTCTCCCAAGAGGGTGACACTGTGTCTTCATAATCAGTCTCAATTCACAGCCTCCATGTCGTCTGTTTGTGAACGACGCCATTACTAAGAGCTATTTTCTCCAGATAAGAATCAGGAGAGGAAGTAATTCCCGCGGAGGGATACACAGTTCGTGATTAGGCTTCTCGATAAGGGGAGATAATGCGCATTTAACTAGATGATTAGCATACATGATTAAATTGCAGTTTTATCGGCATTCGTTATCGATTTGAAATGAAATTTTATCTTGGAAGAGAGTCATTATCGACTTATTCAGACCGTTTGCAGACTTAAGTGTGATCGTAATAGCGAAAACATTTAATTTGTGCGGCAATTTTTATGCTATAAAATGGCGTCATTAACTACTAGAGGAAACTGGTTTTGAAATGGAACAAGCAACGTTTCTGAAATAACCAAACATGGAACTCTTGGACAAGTGGGCCATACATGTCCGAAGTTAAAACGCTATAGTTTTTCAGAATTTTTCTCATTCTCAGTATCGATAATAGCTCAACTGGTTTACGTTATCTATTGAAATAGAATCAAAGCAGACTCAGTGTTATTGGGAGTGATGGTTAACACTATTCAACATTATTCTGGTTTTGTTGTGTGTCAGCACTTTTCTAGCATAGGACGGCGATCTGTTAGTTAGTCAGGACCAGATGATCCAGTGATTGACATCATGAGCACGTTCTGCACAACTGGGGTATGTAACATGCATTAACTAAGTCACCGATCCAAAATAACTGATCACTTTAGTCACCACTTATGACAAGCATGGGTTTGTTGGAGACTATTTCTAAAGCGGATCCTTACATTGGGACATTATTCGCCTATTGGTAATCGAACATGTGCTTACTTTTGCCAGGCACTTTAATATCTGATCTTTGAGGATAGGACATTAGGCACGGAGTGGGCATTCCCATGTGCACACATTATTGTGCTCCTTTTCTTGCTGTTCTGGTACTTTATGCAATTGAAATTAAAACATAATAAAACAGATGGATTCCCATTATGTCAAACAACATTCTTGCATGTCAAGCATTTGTTTGGTTTTACATTTCACAAAACATTTGAGGTACAATCGAACATGCTTTTTCAACTAGTATTTCAAACCCGTAATGATTTTGTCAAAGGGTTTTAAAGTACATATGTGGAAGGAATGTCCAAATTTGTAAATGTAAATATCTGTTTTGACTTGTACCCGTGTTTGTTCATGAGTGAGTGAGTGATTTTAGTTTTACCCGCACTCAGCAATATTCCAGCTATATGGCGCAATTGGGAACCGATGACATTCGAGCCTGACCACCCGATCCTGTAAGTCGCCTCTTACGACAAGCATGGATTACTGAAGGTTCTTTCGAGCCCGGACCTTCACGGGTAGTTTGTTCATGAAATACTTGACTTACCTTGGCATGTGTTTGTGATGGGTGCCTCTAGTAACGCTGGATACGCTCATGTTTTCGTGAAAACATGCAAAATCACCATTTGATTGTAAATCATCAACACACGTTATAGCCAAGTCATTTCTAAAGATGATGGACAGATGATTTTGACAAAGTATGTGATTGTGCCCTATATTGATAATTACTTATGTCATCAAATATTTCCCTGGCTATCAAGACTGGATAATGTTCAGAATACTCGATTATATATCGGAATCGTTGTAACTGTTATGTACATTTAGAGATCTCGCTTTTCCATTAAGTATTTGACTGGAATACTTCTCGTTTATTTAGGAATACTTAACGTAGTGACTCCAGATGGTGCATGTGACGACCTATTATATACGGGAAAATTGTCTAATCATCTTCACTTTCACGGGAAAAACGATTCATGGCTTTTAAACTCACACTTTTCGCCGGATATTCTTTATGCCCTCAAAAAGCTACTGAGAAATAAATGCCGTATGTCTTTAAGCAGTGACCGAGAGAAAATATATCCTGTGGGTATCATTAAGCCCCAACCTCCACCATCACCCCACTACTTTCCCCCTCCCCTCACCATACATACACACACGGGCACACACACGTACATATCCTCCATCTTTTCTGAATTCTCAAAGGTCGGCACGAAACAAACATCCCACCTGCTTTCACTCATGTAAAACGAATGCAGGCTAAAGACATTAGCCATGTTCTACGGGGAAGATTCCTGTGTGTTTGTCCCGTATTTGAAAAGACTTTAGAGATGAACGTCGAATATTTTTGGGATTCCAAAAACACAAAAAGAAGTTAAAATCCAAACCAATAACATACAAAAACTACACAACTAGATCCAAGTCATACCAAGACCATTTCCAACATCAATAGCAACGCCAGAGCGAAAATAGTTATTTGTAGAAAATTGTGCCGGGACATAGGATATTGGAGGGTAGGCGGGTTTGTAATAGCAAACTCCGTTCCTCCCTACACTTCATGTTATTAAAACCAATATAGACCCACGGCCATGGACAAACACTCCGTGGCAGATTCTAAGGTTTCTGTCACGATCACCACCAATATCAGTCCGCTATCAGATTCCTGAAAGCCAATAACGGCTTGTTAGACTGGAACCCGGAAGTGTTATTGCCACAGTAATGTGTATTTGTTTTCAGAAGTAAATGGAGGGACGATTATCTTCTACAAACACATAGAACATGCTGGGTCAATATACATGGCAGGACTGGTACGCGCTGGAATAATGCATCATGAGTCGAGAAGAGAGTTGTCTCCCTTCCGCGTAGGAATTGATTCACACTCGACCGACGCACACCGTTATCACAGCGCGAGGAAACACGAGGAAATTACTCGTGTTTGGGGATTGCTTGAGGAAGCTTTATGTTTATCGTGTTTATTGAATTTCAAATTTTAAAAGTAGATTACCACATTGGAGTTAATGCCATGTTTTCTGGCGTAAGATAAGCAAACACGAAACAGAAAATGTATCCGGGAATCTCTGCTTTGAACTTATCTGTAGTATCAAAGTAAACAAATTCATATCGGTAAACTATCATAAAGCCAAATAATCTTTGACGAAAAACAATTTTTGCTTTCTCTCTTTAATAATACAGAATGGATTTGCCTTAAGTATTTATTTTCTGTATGGTAATCTAATTTTATATAATGGCAACATTGTACTCCGTGGATCATGATGAAATCTACAAGAGTCGATTTCTTCAAAGATAAATGTAAACTGATAACATTTCAGTCCACGTATCAAGTCTAAGGTTATCGTTATATTACCGTTATATTATATTCCTGTATTTATCATAACAACGAGACTTCCATCATGGGCACAATGTGTCAAGTCTAATGTTCTCCTCGCATAAGGTGACATTGCAGTGTAAAGACTCACCCAAACACAGGTTGAGGACCAGATATGTATATACTTTCAATCTGGCCTATAACATATCAATGACATCATGGCTTGACATGTTTCCGTTCAAATACATTACAACTTGAAGTATATTTGAAAGTTGATGGGAATGTTCAGTATCCATCTATTTGACTGGTTAAATAATTGGAAAGTAAGTGTATCTATCTATCTATCCATCTATCCATATCTATCTATCTATTTATCTGTATGTCTGTCTATCCGAGGCTATATCTTCGAATAGGACACTAATATGGACGCTTTTCCTTCAGGTTAAATACTAAAAGTCATCATACAGATCGATGTTGTGTCCTGTATATTAAAACTACTGTCGGGGAAAGTACAATATCAAAATGGAGTTAATAACGTCATATTATGCATGCACTCACTAGTAACTGCAGCACTCGTACTTGGAATGGTATGAAACGACATTACTAATGACGTCAATATTGCAACAATAATGTCTGCGGTGAACACGTCAACAATATATCGACGTTACGTCAGATATGAAGCAAGATTTACGTCAGCAATATTATCAGCGTTACATAAAAATGGTGACAGAGTTACTCCAACAAAACTTTCTGCGTTATGTCAACAATGCTCCAGGGTGCATTGAATCTTTGCATATCATTGCTTCGCATGGATTGTTAACTCGCTTTTAGAACCAAATGGATAATACAAAGACGTCAGGCGCTCTGGCCGTAAGCTACCCATTAAACTAAGATCTCATTTGGCACTCCAAAGAGTAACGTGTCAGGGTTCATCGATGAGGTTGTATTTCACCGTTAGACCATTACGACGCTCGTGCATCACAAGTGTTACCAGACAAAAAATAACTGAAAGTTCATCTACGTAACCACGGTAATTGAGAAGCAAAGTAACAGTGGGACGACGCCTCCGCGCCAAATCACAGCCCTTTGACTCCAAGGAATGGTTACCCGTCTGTGAATGATTCCTGAAAGTGAGGCACCGTTGTCACGCGTCACATCAAACAAACATCTTCCGGTGTTAACGGCGCCATCGAACGTGTGAGAAGCTCTACAATGGAAGGTCCGGTACTGAGACAGAGATAATTAAACACTATCAATCTCAAAGTCAATTGAATTTTTAACCACTGGCCCGTCCCCTGGCCATTGTCAGCCTGGAGATTATCCCAGAATTGAATTATGGTGGGCTTCAGAAAGAGACATCTGCTTTAATTTGTGAGAGTATTGCGTGATAGACTTGTTTGCAAGGTCTTTGTTGATAGTCCGTTGTTGGTAAAGCCATCACCATAAATTTTTGATGATGGTATTATGTGTATTAGGAAAATATAAAAATTGCAAACTTGATTCGATTTTGAATTAATCCTTACGTTATATGATGATTGTATGTTGTTTCTCATATGGCATGCCATTGTTTATTGACTTTAACCTGTTTAATTTTCTTTCCTGTTAAAACATGCATTTGTATTCTCCTACTGATAATCACAACTATTAAAAATAACGAAATGGACTCTGTACTTCGCGTCGTGGTTTAATGAATTGATAAGGTTGGAACATTTGATAAAAAGTACGTTATATGCACTTAACGTGGTTTAACCTACAGTAAAGTACGGCTATAACAAACTCATAAGGTTTTTACGATTTTTAAAGATTGACGTTATAAGTATTTCGACTTTTATAAAATATAGAGCAAGTACACGCCCCCAACAACAACAAACCAACCTCTAAACAAGGACAAAAACAAAACCAAAACCAAAAAAAAAATATAAAAAAATATATAAAACCCAATAAACAAAAACACTATCATCAACAACAACGACAACAAAAACAAAACACAAAA
The DNA here is from genome assembly GCA_008038995.1 of Haliotis laevigata. Taxonomy (NCBI): domain Eukaryota; kingdom Metazoa; phylum Mollusca; class Gastropoda; order Lepetellida; family Haliotidae; genus Haliotis; species Haliotis laevigata. Next base: position 50,984 of record VKKT01003190.1, on the reverse strand, counting down.
CAAAAAAAAACAAAAAATAGGAAATAAGAAATAAAAAAACAAAAAAAATAAATAAAAACAACACCACCACCAACAACAAAACAAAACCTACTTCGTTATATCCGTCAAATCGTGGTCAGCGTGTTCGTTATGAAAGTAGTTTACCTACTAGTAAAATAATTGGTAAGTAAGTACATAGAGAATACTACACGAGGTCTCATTACATACGAATTATACGAAACGAGTGTCCTTCCTATGGTATCTGACCGATCGTAAGCGAGGTCAGATACCATAGGAAGGTCACGAGTTTCGTTTAATTCGTATGTAATGAGACCGAGTGTG
>VKKT01003190.1:5078-20338 GCA_008038995.1 Haliotis laevigata | reverse complement strand
GAAGAGCTCATCAACACAGGTTACAACACACTGCGTCATCTACGTAATATCCCCAATAATGACGCGTAGCAATTTTGTAGCTGATGCTAAATATTGGTCACAGTAATAGTGAGGTAAATTTGATATAAATCCAATTTTCCGACATAAAACGCACGAGTACACATTGAATTACGAAAGACTAAGAGTGTCGTTTGCAGAAGCATCACGTGTTTGCATTGTAATCGTCAGGTATTGTATGTAAGTCGAGGTGTGGACAGACTGAGATATATGACCGTCTTCCGGTCCTTGTAAAGAGCGTGAATGTGCACGTAGCCAAAGCTGGAATGGCAACTGTGTCTTGTTCTCACTGCAAAAGTGCGAATAATATTTTAAAAGGGCGAATAATATTTTAAGACAGGGAAATTGCAATAGTGCACGTATATTGTTTAAGACATAGAAATTGTAACAGTGTACGTCTGTTGTTTAAGACAGGGTAATTGTAACAGTGAACCTCTATTGCTTAAGACAGGGTAATTGTAACAGTGAACGTCTATTGTTTAAGACAGGGTAATTCTAACAGTGAACGTCTATTGTTTTAGACGGGGTAATTGTAACAGTGAACGTCTATTAATGTTACACTCCAGGAGAAAACAAGGTAGAAATGGGAAACTACCCTGTAGCATATAACTTAAAATCGTCATTCAACGACATGGCCTCCCGCAAAGGACAGTTACAGCGTTATCTCAACAGTTTGAAGTTTCATGTGAAGAAATGGTACAAATGTTTATACTTATCAGATCAGTTACGATTGCAAATCATATTTATACCCCTTGTGTTCTGGTTGTTGCTCTTGTTCTGGTTGTTGTTCATGCTCTTTCTTCCTTGACATTAAAGAGCAGAATAGACCCCGTGTATTCTTTCCTGTAGAATTATGCTTGTTGCTCATGTTCTCAACCACTGAAGTTGAAGCGTTAACTCGTCACGCCGAAGACCCGGGCTCGATTCCCCACATGGGTACAATGTGTGAAGCCCATTCCTGGTGTCCCCATCCGTGATATTACTACAAATTTGCTAAAAGCAAAACTAAACTCACTCACTCACTCACTCTCAACCTCTGATCCGTAATCACAGACCCACGATTGCAAACATTCAGATACAACATCATTTGACACATTCTTCGTCCGGTGCATCTTCGGCGATGACAGTCACAGGGTATCTATGTTGAATTGTTTCACATGAAACATTATCTCTTCAATTTCCTTAGAAATAAAGAGAAACCAGTTTTATAAAGTTGTTTTTATAATCACCACCACAGAACTTAATCCCAACTTTTTTTTGACATTTCCAACACTGAAGAAAATATGAAGTTACCAGTATTGATTGATTCAATTTCTGACCCTCTTTGTTGTTTCATCTGAAGTGAAGTTGCAGAGAGGCCACCGCACTCTCATATCAACTCCAATACAGGGTAAGGGCGTCTGCAAATAGATGGCCCTACACGACCTCGGACGTCGGCGTCAATCACAACTCCATGTCTGAATGGGGGACGTCTACGACAACCCTCTTGTATCTATCACGAGTTAATCATTTGGGTTCTAAGACGACATTTCCAGAGACACGAGGGTGGTAATAAACTTCTCCATATAGTTTCCGAGCAATTACTTTTCTCCAAGTACACCCAACTGGGTCTCAAAAGAGGTCAATTTGGTCACACAGACCCGTCTAAAGAGGCCCTCATTATACTTAATGGTCCAGTATCTTACTAACGGCCGTCATTTGCTAAAATTTCCTCCTCTTTACACATGTGTTTATATTGGAACGGTAGAACGGTAAAATGCAATTTCATGCCAATCTAAACACGTGTATGGGAAAGGAAGACTTCCGTCTGATTGTGACGTCTTGTTAAGAAATTCGCCATAGTTGAGCATAAACCTCTTGAAAGCGACAAATATAAGCCTGATTGATTACGCAGGTTCTCTCTCCCTCTCGACCACTACCTTCTGATTCTTTGCCTTGTTTATAGCTGTGTTTTCAATGGAAATCTTACGAATCCTGTGGAAATAAAGTAGTCTAGACTGGCTAAGCGTTTCAATCAGTACTGATGTGCTGGTTTTAGCTGCCTACTTGGGAAATGTATTTTCAATCAGTTTGGCCACATCGTGAATTATACATGCGATCTCTGGCGTAAGTACATTTATCGGGCTTCTGAAATATTGGCAGTCGAAACGTTTATGTTAGATGCAGGTCCGATTGTAGAGAATATACAGTGGCATGGGCAGCTTGTACTTACTTTGATGTAACTACAAGAGATTGGCAGGTAATCAAGTGGTTTGCACGTATGCAGACGGGGAAGACTTCTCCTCGTTGTAATTATACGTATTGTGTATCAGTGGCGCGAGGCTGCGAGGTTGCGGAATCCAGGCTCTCAATTCAATATTCAGTTAATTTACATACGAGTTTCTGAGGGCTGAGGCGTTAATTGTCGAGGGTGAATTTCATTGTATGGCTCAGTCAGTGGGCTGTTATTGGGGAATATATCACGGATACAGAGGAAATTATTTCCAGAGAGTCGCAAGTGAAGGCTATTTTGATCTTCATACATTTTGGCCACATCACGTCTATTGTTTAAGACAAGGTGATTGTTACAGTGTACGTCTGTTGATTTTTGGACAGGGTAATTGTAACAGAGCACGTATATTGTTTTATGACAGGTAATTGTAACAGTGGACGTCTGTTGTGTAAGACAGGGTGATTGTAATAGTGAACGTCTTTTGTTTAAGACAGGTTAATTGTGACAGTGCACGTTTATTGTTTACGACAGGTAATTGTAACAGTGCACGTATATTGTTTACGACTGGTAATTGTAGCAGTTGACGCGTATTGTTTAAGAAAGGGTGATTGTAACGGTTCATGTCTATTGTTTTTAGACAGGGTAATTCTAATATTGAACGTCTATTGTTTAAGACAGGGTAATTCTAACCGTGAACGTCTATTGTTTACGACAGGTAATTGTAACAGTGGACGTCTATTGTGTAAGACAGGGTGATTGTAACAGTGCATCTCTATTGTTTAAGACAGGGTAATTCTAACAGTGAAAGTCTATTGTTTAAGACAGCGTAATTGTAACAGTCAATGTGTATTGTTCAAGACAGGGTCATTGTAACATTGCATGTCATTTATCTACGACAGCGCACTTTTAGTGTTTAAGACAGGGTAATGGTCAAAGGTGGACGCCTATTGTTTAAAACAAGGCAATTGTAACAGTGAACGTCACTGTTGAAGAAACTATATACTACGGGTAATATTAAAAATTTATATGAGTTTGCCTTTGCGTTTGTGGATGCATAAGCGTAAAGTCCTCTGTCCACGGAAGATGTGCTAATGGTTTACGACTTTGTAATATGACTCTGTGTATGACTTCATGAGTTCATGAATCACTATCAGATAGGACTGATGCCAGCTATTCGAGACTGCCCCAACTGTTAACGTGATTTTCATGAACGACAGACTATCTAAACAAGATACCCCTTTAACCCTACGTCAGCGCTCCTCCCTATATCAAACTTCCATTACAAGGCTGGATTACGTGTGGGATATGATATGTAGTAATTATGGGCGCTAAACGAGTTATGCGTACCGTTTAGTATTTCATTTTACATGGAGAGGGAACAAGAACTTTGGATTTCTTTTAACAGCTGTGTTTAACCGTGTTTACATTACAGGCTTCAGTGTATGTTTGGTTTTGTTAGGGATGCGTTGGCAGAATTACGTACTAATTTCTCCAGCTTAGAAGGACACCCAGTGCTGTGAGTTGCTTCGTTGTGAATGTGTTATCTCGTTACGCTGAAATTAAGGGCTTAATTCCTCACATGTGCGCAAAGCCTACTGGTGTTCGGCGCTCAGTAATGCGAAAACCTACGAATTCACTCACTCATTCCTGAATTATACAAGGCATTGCCAATAAACAAAGGATTATGAACGACTCTGACGATTTCAAGAGCATCTACTTTTGAATCAGTTTCAAAATAATGACACAATGTGTTTGTGAACAAATTAGCGTATCCTGCTCCATTGGTGGTATCCATCAAGGTATCCGTCACAAACACATGCCAAGTCAAGTCAATTGATCACATGACACCAAACATGGGAACATGGTGTACATTGTGGATTGTATTAGACACAATGTTTAAACAATTGCGTCAAATTATGAAATGTCATCTACAAGTCTACCGTGGGAGTTTTCGAATCTTTCCTGAGGCATTGAATGTAGTAACACTGAACAACAGTATTAAAAGTTATAACGGTCTTTAAGATTGTCCTGGAAAGGGCATGTTTGATATGATTCGGGGCCGGTGGGTAGCCGGGTGGTTTAAGCGTTCTCTCGTGGCGCCAAAGTACCGGGTTCCTTCCCCATGAGGGAATAATATGTGAAGATCATGCCTTCAACAGTGATATACAATTTTCAATATTACTAAAAGCGGCTTAAAGCCACACTTTACCATGATGATATTGTCATTACAAGAGGTCACAGGGCAGTCATTCGGTCATCTTAATTATCCACTGTTGTTCATACTAATGCTGCTTGATGCTGACTCAAAACGGGTCAAAATCTGTTTTCTTATGTAAATTTCGACAGTTTAGATATTTGGTAAATGATTAGTTATATGTTCTTACTTGAAACGTTATCAAAATTTAATGATGGCAATACCATCGATCCTTTTCCTTGTGTATCAAGATGCGATGCAGTTATACTCCTCTAGTATTGATCTCATCCTAAATTAACCCATGTATTGGTTTAGAAATGACAGTTTCTATTACAAATTAACGTCACATTTTCAGTCTTTCGTTTTGGTAACAGCACATAATCTTCACGCTTGTAAATGCAAGCTGACTTTAAGCCTATTTTTGACACCATTTAATTAGAAACGAACTCGAATGGAAGCTGCTGTAGGGAATTGGTCAAAGGTAAGGATCATAAGAGAATGGTGATATAGAACCCTGCATCGTCGAGGATGAACATGGATGTCAATGTAACATAATGAAAGCATATCTATTTCAAGAATATACATTTCAGTTAAGCATATTGCTCGTATCGTGTGTTCTTATAACTTTTTGTCACTTACGTTTATGACGGTGTTTTCAAGCGTATCAAACTTCAGAGAAGATGATATGTTCCTCTACTAGAGACATTAAGTAAGTTTGAAGCAACGAGGACATCCGATTTAAGCGTTCAGATAAAAAATATCCTTTAAAATTGATGTTTAAATCTCTTGTAGAATGACAGCCAGTGTCGGGATCAAACTCATAATCTCTACTCCCTACGTCAAATTACCTCACTTGATAGAAAAACAAGTGCAACAAAACAGCGGCAGTGCAATCAACATGGGTTCATTTGGCTCTTCAACTGTCACAGGCATTACGTCTTTGCTGGCTTATTTCACAAGAAAAACCGTATGGAAATTGACACGAGGAAATGTACGAGTGACAGGAACAGTTGGAAAGTGTTGTTCCTAGACGAAAAACAATCTGAATATGGCCTGCGGCTATTTTCCTAGCTTCTATGGTGGTGCTCTCGCTTCTTGATTTTCTCTAAAGTGGGAAGATATTGGCTTGCAGTTTTTGAGTAGCTGGTTGGATCCTCGCAGACATATGGAATGTTTTGGTAGGAGCAGCCCCGTGCTCCTCAACTCAAGTGCTTCTGGTAATGGCAAAGTTTACATGTGCCATCCTGGTCGCTCTTCAATTCATTCCACTTGGCAAAGTTTGCAAAGTCTCCAAAACTTTTCTAACCAGTTCGTTAGAATGGCGCTGTGAAAAATGTCCATAAATATGAATATAGAGGTGGGTGATAACAGGAATGAAAATGACACGATGTAAAGAGGTGAAGCCGGGCTTTCGGAGAGACTAGTTTCAACCTTTTATTATTTTTATGATGCCCCATCGTCCCTAAATCATTTAAAGCTGTAACAGAGAAGGGTGTACATGTCTTGATATTGTTTAAAGCTATAGTATTCCCCAGTACGTCTCTACTAAGAGTGAGTGAGTTTAGTTTTATGCCGCTTTTAGCAATATTTCAGCAATATCACGGAGGGGGACACCAGAAATGGGCTTAACACGTTGTACCCATGTGGGGAATCGAACCCAGGGACTAGAATAAGAGGTACGAGGTGACCACGGACCCGCTGTGTGGCTCTTTGGTGTGGTCGATTCTGCGTCATCGTTGCTCATAATATAAATCTCTGGTTTATCTGGCCGTTACAATGCATGTATAGATGGAACGTTTAACAATGAAGACAAACACTTTTCAATCCATTTCAATCTTTTGAATGAATGTTCTTAGTCCAGAAGGGAAATCGAGGACATAGGTTCGTTTCTTCAAATGGGTACAATGTCGCCACGTGAAGCCCGTTCTTGACGTCCCAGAAGACAAAAACAGATGTAATGCTAAAAGGGGCGTATTCTCGAATTAACTCGAATATTCTGTGACCAAACGCAGACTGTAATTAGCGGCGTGAATGTTTTTCATTGTTTGTTTTTCAAATAACCCACCGGCTATAACTCGTAAACCAAGGGTTGTGTGTTAAATAACTATAGTAATGGGTTCAAATACAATGAAACTCGTATGATAGATAGACTTAAGGTTTTGATAGAACTGTTGATAGAGCCCATTACTGTAGTTGAAAATACCCAACCAGCTGCTAACTTCAGGCAGCCCAACAGGTGCATGTGGCACAATAACGTTTTCCCTATATCCAATGACTAAAACTGAATCGTCGTTCTGGTTAATCAAGACGTCTATAGTTGGTTTAGCTCTGAGACAGGGACTTAATCCTTCTGAGACTAAATGAATCCATCACGAATCATTTAAAACTACATTAGAGGCAATGTGCTTTACACAGTACGTGATGAATCATACAGACACGATTAAAGAATTAAAAAGTAATTAACTATCCTGGTCTTAATCACAACCTTAACTATAAGGATCCCCACAGATTTACAGCCATGTCATCAATAATGTATTACGCCCAACACCATTGTCTCTGAGGTGCTAGAGCGTATCTGATAAAGGTCTTCCCCTGGTTGTTTCTCCAAAGGGCGACAGATGCTGATATCAAATCAGTCTGATTAAAGCCTGCTCTAGACCAAAGTTACCAAATAGAGGGCATTTTCCAATTAAACCCACCTGGCTTTTTGAAACGGCTTGGGAATTGACTCGCCCAACCAACCAATAAAAAAGTGTCAAGCAACGCCGATTTCAAACCGGTCACAAGTTATTTCAAGTTAGAATAATTACTTCTATCAAAAACTGACAAACCCATTTCACTCTGTGAGAGCATTTCCTCTGATGTGTCGGCTACCCTGTGTTCCTGCACATTGAAAGAATGACTTCAGTCAATGAGGGACTGGGCGGTGGGGAAAAAGCATGGGGAAAATGAATTTGATCAGATTAGTATTACGGAGGTGTAAATGAAAATACGGCACCATGTCTGATTGCGGTGAACTGCCGGTCACCACGCCCTGAGTAACACCAGGAGAAGCAAGATGTCTTAATCACATTCTTTCCATTTGTGCTAGAATTCATTAGCATTTAAGGACACGCTTCGTCTTAATCTTCTAATTGGTAATGGACAATACTGGATTATCTCCAACACCAAGGCTTTGAAATTAGTTGCGGGGTTCGTTGTAATTATAAATTCGAACTACTTCTAGAATTTGCAATGACGAAACTGAATATGTTTTTCAGTTCCATCTGTGGTGTGTGATTCGTCACAAACGATATCAGGATGGACAGTAGTCCAAATATATCATTTTTAATCGTATGTTCGTAGCGATATTCCTCAGTACTTTTGAAATGTGTTAACAAAATATAACATGTGTGAACAGATTGTTCTTGTTCATTAATTATTCATAATTCATAAGTTATGAAGACAACCCAAACATACCATTAATTTGAAAACGATTTTCCCTATATCACATAACAATACATGGTGAACGTTTTTAATCATTGTAAATATGTGATCAGCGTATAAATGATTCGGCTTCAAATGAATATATTTCAACATTTATTGTATGAAATATATAGTATCTAAAAGATAAATATATCACATGCTTCTTCTTAATATATTGTACTTCTACAATGCATGATACAACGATTTAATATATACTCATGCCAGTAATGGTTGTCACCCCCTTCAATTCTTTTATTGGAGAGGGGGTGTGGGGTGGGTGTGTGGGGTGTGTGTGGAGTTGGGGTGGGGAGGGGTTTGACAACCATTATTGGCATGAGTATAATTCGAAACAAGATTACAGAGAACGCAATATGAGTCTGACTCAAAAGTTTGTTTGATCAGGATAAAACTACTGAAAGGGAACATTGAAAAGGTTTGTCCTTAGCCATTGATAGTGACGAAACGTATGCCCGATGCAATTCCCTGTTCTGGCTTGTATTATATGTATCTCTTTCCAGTGACAACCTTATTGATACTGATTTGTTTGTTCGAATCTTTTAAAGCAGCTTAATCAGGTTCACAAAGGGCGATCATTTATGTTTGTAAATCAACAACGAAAACTATATTTCCACCTACAACCTATTAAGTATCATATTCGCCTTTTGAAACAAACACATGGAACCACTACACTACTCAACACTATTCATACACAGTAAATATCTCCGGGGTCAAGTCCCATTTAGCAATAAATTTCAGTACCCACGCCGTTTTGTTTCACAATCCTCTGTCATCAGTTCCAAAAGAGCTGGACAGTGACCAGTGCAGGTAACAAGGAATGCACTTCGTTGTAAACAATAAGTTCCTGAAGCAATATTGTAAAATCATAATCACCTATACACAAACTCATTTTTGTATAGATCTAAGCTCTCTTGGATCAGCCTCCCACCTGGACAAAGAGCGTTTGTCTGGTACCGGAAGTTAATTTCACTGGTTGACATCCTGTCATTGGCAGCCCACCAACTGATTGGTTTATTTTTGATATATCAACAATGTAGATAATGTTGTTGGACTTCCCTGTCAGCGACGGAAGTTGACCAGTGTCAGCCCCTGGATACAAACAACACAATTTGCAGCTATTGACAGACCAGTGGTCAATGGTCTCATTAGATGGCTTCAGGCTTCTGGTCAAGCCATGAAGGCGGAAGAGAGGCATTAATGAACTCCGCACGTACCCAGTAGGCATGTCCGAGCCAGGGCGCTCATAAACAAACAGTGATAAAAAGGGGAAACGTGAGAAATCGTGATAATGAAATACTGAGAGGTGTTATCTTACTGTTTGGCGACCCCTGGAGGCCTTTCAGTGACGATGACCATAATGACACATGAATGAATGCTAATATCAGATCATCAAATGAATTTAGAATTCTATATAACACTTTTACTGCAATATACAATCTACACATTCAGAACATCATCATGTTTGAAAGGTTGTTGTTTTAATTGATACAGTGTAAAGTTCACTAATGCTGGGTATCGTTCCGCTACGAAACACTGAATAATTGCAATCTACATTCCACTACCCAGGTCTATAATATAAATGCACTGATGGTGTATTACGTTCATCGAAATGCTTTTACTGATTATTTGAACCATGTTCTATATGGACCTACACTGGCAATTTGCGTAGCTCTAGGGTAAACTTGATTACTTGACGACATTGACGATCTGCCTACCTCTACTTTAACACTGATTACTTCAAACACGTTTTACAATGAGCTGCTCTTCTCATCGTTGCACTGATAACGTGTCTGCTTGTTGCATCCATGTAACTCGGCACAGATTACTGGAAGCATGTCTTACAGCGAAATGTATGGACGTCATGCGTCCCTCTAAGGTAACACGGATGGACGTCTTGCGTCCCACTAAGTACTTGAAGGATGTTTTACATCGAATTGTATGGACGTCTTCCGTCCCTCTATGGTAACACGGATTACTTGGAGAATGTTTTTACATCGAACTGTATGGACGTCTTGCGCCCCACTGCGGCAACACTAAGTACTTGAAGGATGTTTTACATCGAACTGTATGGAGGTCTTGCGTCCCTCTATGGTAACACTGATTACTTGAAGGATGTTTTACATCGAACTGTATGGACGTCTTGCGTCCCTCTATGGTAACACTGATTACTTGAAGGATGTTTTACATCGATCTGTATGGACGTCTTGCGTCCCTCTATAGTAACACTGATTACTTAAAGGATGTTTCACATTGAACTGTATGGACGTCTTGCGTCCCTCTGTGGTAACACTGATTACTTGAAGCATGTTTCATATTGAACTGTATGGACGTCTTGCGTCCCTCTGTGGTWACACTGATTACTTGAAGCATGTTTCATATTGAACTGTATGGACGTCTTGCGTCCCTCTGTGGTAACACTGTAACTTGAAGCATGTTTCACACTGAACTGTATGGTTTAGATCGAATAGCCTGGACGTCCCTTTGTTGTAACACTGATTAAATGGAGGATTGTTAAAGAATTACCAGTTGAAATGAAATATAAACAGTTGCAGTTTAAGATTTTCAATTCTATAATACCATGTAATGTATATCTTAACAGCAATAACATTAAGGAAAATGATTTTGTGAAAAATGTGGAGGAATAGATACTGCGAGGCATTACATGTTACATTGTCGTTTTGTATTACCCTTTTGGATTTCTTTTTTTCAAGTGGGCAAACATTCATGTTGAAAATTGAATATTTGGAAATTATAAAGATGTTGTTTTATATGGTGTCAAGGAAACCTCAGAAAACTTCAAACTGATGAATCACTTGTTAATGCTAGTTAAGTTTACTATATATAGGTGTAAAGTAACTGGGAATGATTGTATGTTTGATATATTTAAAAGGGATCTATTATTACAGATAAAAATAAGAAACATCCCAACCAGTCTGCTACCATTAACTTGAAATATTTTACTATGTACACATATTTTAGACATTGCCAGGTATTCATGTATGTGAAGTTAAAACCAGCAATTGAAACTATGTATCAATTTCATCTGAAATAAAGTTGCTGAAAAAAGTATCATATACGTAGATGCACTTTCAGAGACAATATACTGACTCCGAGTCGACGAATCCTTCTTTTTTCACAAGCCACGGTAACAACAAGTCCCACGTTTTAACATCTTTGCCTACGACGAGGCTAGTCATCTATCCGCTCACGGGGTAGACCCTCTATCCACTTGGCCACAGGGGTTGCCTGTAGTCAAATCAATGTAAAAAAAATAGAATACAATTCGAATGACAGGAGTCTCCCTTTAAACTGTTTTCAATATGACGTTTGGTGGAGTCATAAATTAACATGGCTGAATCTTTGAAACTAATTTAGGTGTACGCACAGCTCAAGTTTATGGATGTCATCCTTTTAATTGTGGGATGACACAGAAGGCTTAGGAATGTGTTCTTCGGGTGAATAAGAGAAAATTCATTCAGTTAATGGAACTAGGAACATTCTCCGAACGTTGTGTGGGTTCACAACACTTGACACCCATCACACTATCTTTTTGTTCTGAGATTGCAGAACATAATGTAGTGACCTTCACCAATCAAATTATTCCAATCAGTAACATGGCACTGAAATGAATCGCAAGACGAAAAAGAATGGCAATATTCAAGCCATATCGTGACAAGAACACGTTATACATGAATACATGTATGTCGACTTCAAAACAGTCGTCGAAAGTTTAGTACCATTTAACATTTAAAAGAATAAACAACACCTTTATTACCAAAGGCTAAGATCATCTGCACACAACGTTAAGGCACAGTAGCCGGTACACGTACAGCGTAACTTTGCTGTTTGAACAGTTCCTAAGGATTCACTTCATGCTCCCAGCTGTGAGCGATTGTACGCAATTCCAGCCATCAATCAAACTTCATAGAAAATTATATGATACTGCTTTGGTTAACGACATCCGTTCCAAATGAATTTTCCCAGTATAAAATACCCATTAACTCCTAACACTCTGAAACGCATGTATATAAATACCTACTACTTGAGTCTTCAGTCTTCCCAGCGCTGTCTTTGTCAGTGAACTCTCATAGCGGTGAGGCCGATATGCCGTCATTCTGGAACGCTATGTCGTCATAACGCAATGGCTGATATGTTGCCATGACAACTGAAGCCGCCTGGATGCAGGTATCAATTAAGTGAAACAGGTTGTTCTGACCGAAACTGATTTAGAAATCATGATACTCATTGAAAGTTCACCCTCCCACTCTTTTTTAAATGGCAATATATATGATTACCACAGAACGATAAAGTCCCTTTTCTTTAATTGTCTTGCTTGTTAACGACACCACAGTTCCAATATCTCCTGTATAAGTTTTCAAGCTTATTTTGTTATGCCCAAAACAGAAGTCTTCCATCCGAATCCTTTCGCGTTTATTTACGCCCAGTATGGACTGTTGGTATATAACATGCCGCCACATATTTACAGTGCATGAATATGTGCATTCATAATGTGTTACAGTGGATCAATTACACCCTCGTGACGACGTAGTCGGCGTATATGCTGTAGTGTTGGGGAGGAAGCAGCAACAGATCACTCTGATGATATTTTATGAGGCCTCCTTACAAGTTCCGGCTAGTAAGTGGTTACCCTCAGGCTCATTAAATAGAAACGCGTGTTTCAACTTTCTCAGAGGCACTTATAGAAATGTCTAGGCCGTGGCTAGATATAGAGCCCAGACAATGGCAGACAGTCTTGTCTCGACTAAATGGGTTTAATAAAAGCTCTTACATTTAGGCATCTCAGAGATGCTGTAATGCATGGGCGAAATAAATTTGCATGCTACAACGTTACACATATAAATTATATGGACAATTTCTAAAGATAACACCTGTGGTGTGCATAAAAGGGAGAAAAAACACATTCAGAAAATATCTTATGGAATATGAGTCCTTTGTATGACACCCACTATATCATAAACATGTGTATATAAATCACTGTTAAATAGTGATTCGGGAAAACGATTACCTTTACCGACCAGGCATTCGTTACAAATACAAAGGCAATTCAAAGAGGAAAAAACAAAACAATATCTTAATTGTCAGTAAGATGACCATGCTCGATGGTACCGCAACTGTTTAACACCCAGTTATTTTGAAAACTTAAAACATGCAAGGAAGAAATACAATATGGGGATGAACAATTTTGTTTACAGTGAGAGCGACCTTTCGGTGAGGTTCTAAAACCATTAACATGCAGGCCACGCACTAAAGACGTTGTTCATCCATATATTGTTAATCACACACTTGCTTGATAACGCTGTATATTGTTACCGCTCCTTACTGCTCCAACTTCTAAATGCCTCTCAGAGAAGCTGAAACTGGCACATGCTGCTTTTCACAAAATATTGGGAACATAATGACTATTATTTAAATACGAAAATTGTAACTGACGTGCACTAGATATGGAGTATTTACCAAAAGGGTTATGTAAGAAATATATGTCAATGTAATCCAAACATCAGACATGACATACAGTATGTTGGCACGGGCGTCCACAATGGCAGCATCGCACATGACTTTAAGAAGGCGGCTTGGGGGACTGATTGACAAGCAAGTTTGACCTTATCGGGTGAACAGACAGGTGTAATCTTCAAATCAAAAGCTCTGGGGGTTATCACGTGACTACTGGGCATTAATATCATTGTTATGTTTGATTGACGTGGCCTCCCTTCAAATCGCATGAACTGATATTGAGATATCTGACAATTGATCAGCTGATAGACTTGTGAGGCTTCCAAGGCAAGATACCGGGACGTGTCGTTGTCCCTATCTGGCGGATCAGTGCAGTAGGCAGCGATGTGTTCTGTCTCCCAAGCCGGACGTCACGAGATGCCTTATCATTGCTCTACATGTCTGGTTTAGTCGAGCTAATGCAGACATGGGTATCGTGTTAGACGTAAATATCATAGCGCATATCCACACCCTGACTGTTGTTCTGTAACTTCAAGCATTGCGTCAAACAACCAAATACAACACATAGCGTTTTCTGTTGAATTAAACACACTGCCGCCGCATTTGCATGCGATTTGGTCCTACGGGTTGAAACCATACTGCACCTATTTCAGGCACAGTGCTGAATTTCATCCATTTCATGTAATATTTTAAGAAACAGCTGTAGGTATGCCATGTAGGTAGGTACAGTTTGTATGTATCAATGTGCACAACATTATCGTGATGTCTCAGCTTTAACTGTCCACATAAATGATTAGATCTCTATGGATGATTTAGATATATTTCGTTCAATTACCCATTATTATTGTTACGTAATCCTCTTTACAAGTTGACTCGATAATCTGACAAAACAGATTTCACGGACTGTCAAAGGCGAACTAGCGGCGAAAATAACATGTATGGATTAACGAAAATAAGGGATGACACCGGGTGTTCACGTTCGCCTGACCGTGCTTGATGAGTATACACCGAATAAGTAGCCACGACGACACACCAAGCTGACACAATGTTATGACGCTTTAATGCAACACAGCTACATTCAGGTTTTGAATGGTTTAACCTCATCAAACATCTTTGGAGCAAGAGGCTTTCTAAACCTTTGCAGACAGAGCATATGGTGAGTGAGTTTAGTTTTACGCCGCACTCAGCAATATTACAGCTTTATGGCGGCGGTCTGTAATTGGGCAATTGGGAACCGATGACATAAGTCAACCAAGTCAGCGAGCCTGACCACCCGATCCCGTTTAGTCGCCTCTTACGACAAGCATAGGTTACTGAAGAGCAATATTCTAACCCGGGCCTTCACAGGTCTAAACACAAGCAGATAAACTCTCTTGATAAAGACTTATGCTACTTTAAATTGACTTTGTTGCTTGAATTATAACACTGCATATGCAAAACTTTGTATGTTTAATTATTTGATACAATTTTACCTGTCATCAGAAGAGCTGTTGCAGGGCCCAAAACTATTTATCGTAGTTATCGTGAAGAACATTGGTCCATATATGACAAAACAGTATTCCCAAAAGTACAAATAGGATTTCATAATAACTATTATTACCTACGAGGGCGAACATATCGGGATTCATATTTTTCATACGATGCCCAAGGGCAAAATATCACTTTGTCATGGTGACGTGATGTCATGAACAATGCTATGGCGTCACGTTTCTTCTGTGACGTTGCGTTCCACATGTGGCGACGGCGGGTAGACAGCCTATGTTTGAAAGTAGATTTTGGTTTATTTTCCTCAATTTTACGACTTCGGTAATAAACAGAATATTATATTCGTGCCCATATCAT
>VKKT01003189.1:126010-138276 GCA_008038995.1 Haliotis laevigata | reverse complement strand
TTCCCTCCAGTACTCTCACTATACAACTGTAACGTACCTCCCCTCCAGTACTGTCACTATACCACTATAACGTCCTCCCTCCAGTACTCTCACTATACAACTGTGACGTCCTCCCTCCAGTACTCTCACTATACAACTGTAACGTACCTCCCCTCCAGTACTGTCACTATACAACTATAACGTCCTCCCTCCAGTACTCTGTATATACAACTATAACGTCCTCCCCTCCAGTACTGTCACTATACAACTGTAACGACCTCCCACCAGTGCTGTCACTATACAACTGTATCGTCCTCCCCTCCAGTACTGTCACTATACAAGTGTAACGTCCTCCCCGCCAGTACTCTCACTCTACAACTGTAACGTCCTTCAGTACATTGATCAAACTACGGTGGTGTTATCACGCATTCCAAACCGATCACTTTGAAAGCATACATCAGCCAATCATCTTCAGTTTTTCTTATGTTGATGCTTTTCATTGGGTGGCGGGTTATGCAAAGAATGACATAATATATGCTACGAAAAGTAGACTAAAAACTTTCGTTAAACTTAGCTTAGCTCGCATTGTTAAACTGAACACTGTAGGACCGCGTTGATCGACATACAGAGGCATGATCCCACTTCTAAAGACGCTCCCAGTTTGAATAGCCCTCACTCGGCTCCCTGCCTACAATACGAGTCTTTAACAAATCAGGCAGAAAGGTATTGGCGACAATAAAAGCTAACCGACGCAACCCCCCGGCCGACTTGTGTCGTGCGGCAGCTAAAGAGGGATATTGACTGTTCGCCTAGCTGAGCGACTAGTCCGTGAGTGACTGTCATGGTAGTCGTCTATGACTGAGGTTTGCCTGTCAGCTCGCTCTCCGGTACAGGACACGAGAGCTGCACAATCGCGCTATCATTAGGGGAGTCTCCGAACAAGCAAGACCCCCGTGTAACGGATTTCTGTAAGGAAGTTTCCCTATCTCGAGGTTTGTGGAGTTTAGTTGTTGTTGGATGTTCTTATTGCAGTCTCGTATTGACTATGTTCAGTGAGAACGTCACATTTGCTTTAACCTTTACGTGTTACAAAACCCTCTCTAAATGGATATTTCAATTACCTTAGGAAAGTGATATTTATCACAGCAGCATTCTTCCACATAAGTCAAGTGTTAAATGTTATGGGATGGAACCATTGGAACGGGAATCTAAGGTGCTCATTTAGAATTACATTCTGTCTGTAAGATCAAGTATTTTTTCTGCAATGTTTAGTCAGTGAGAGAAGATGGCTTTACGACGATCTGATCCCTCAACCCTCAAGGCACGTTATCATTCTCACAAGAGAAGCATCATATATAAGGTTGATCGCTTCACCATCTGCATATTGAGAACAAACATTAGGGTGTTTTCTCTCATGTGAAGTGGAGAGATTAATAAAACGCTCGCTACCTCACTTGAATCCGTATAAAATATCCTTAATGTGTGACCGGTCAATATTGGTATATTAGTCTGCGGCGATACATATCGAAATATACTGTATGGATACTTCATTATATATTGACCTGTTATTGATGTGCTATTGTCAAGGTGTTTAAACCGTTGTGACAGCGTGCCTTCTGTTATAACGTGATGGCAACCGATCTGACACAGCTGTTAGGAGCTGTACAGCTCCTCAGCTCAATCACAGCCCCTGACTCACGGTGATGGGGCAGCGATAAACCATATCTAGGAACATAATCTGTAGGATATACACCTATATTCCACAGTACGTATACAACGATATACACGAGCAGCCTATGCTGATGGATGTGTTCAACGAGTGATTGTTACTAAATTCAAGGAGCAGATACCTAGCACACATTTTCAGCGCTTAAGCAAGACCTACACATAAGGAATTATCAATGAAGACAAAACAAGTATTCAATGATATTAATAATGCATATGTGCTCAGTAGACGCTCAGCCTGATAGAGACGCTTTCTGTGGAATATGCCATGGATTTAGCAAGAATACCTTGTTGTACGTCCTGACACCCGTGCCCTTTGAAAAGGGGTCAAGTGTCCATCTGTGTTTTCACCTATAACTAAAAGGCCGTTGAAGAGTTCTGGTCAATAGATGACCACGGGACGAGGAGTATATTTCCATATTGGGACATCACTCTACATATGCTGGAGACGGAGTGGCTTGTACCTATGTGTTAATACAATCTGGACATGGTCATCAATATATGAACAATACTAGCAGTGATTACGTTCTTTAGTACTCCGGTCATGACCAGGCCAGTGGGCGTCAGGGATCAGAGAGTGACCATTATCGTCATCCCAGACCACTGGAGTCTATCTGTACTGCTGTTGTCTTCAGTAATCGCCCTATGAATGGTAATGTACCGCCTTGTTGGCTGACTAACCGACGTGTTAACCTGGATTAAGTTGGCAGAGAAACCGGTCGAATCATTTGCATCACACGTCGGTGGCGTTCATTTCAGCTGATGTATTCGCATGTGAATCAGCTGACCCGGTGAACACAACACCATAGACTTGTGTCTAGCACACATTGTTGTTTCCTCCTTCGGGGTATCCTCATCAGCTATCACCATCAGCAACTTGTGTTTGGCTTCCAGCAAATAGCCAGTCCATAGGATGTACCCAGTGCACTGTGTGTTGATGTGGACACAGACATGATATTTCATTTTATTTTGAACATTGATGAACATTTTATACATTGATGTGTATATAATATATCACAAACTTCTGAGAACGCAGCAGATCCAACTGGGTGAGTGGAGAGGTATCGAGTAATTACAATCATAGATATCGTGTAAACTACAGGGCACGACTGTGATATTTCATGAAATCAAAGTGTTTAAGATGAGGCGACTGAAATTAAACTTTATATCGATCACATATTTTATCATGACTCAATTTACCGTTGTTGGATTTCCTTTTGTAAAGTGAACACAAAAGCTGCCACAGTCGTTGTAATCTCGTGTGTTTGACGTTCACGGGAACAGGCGCGACTTCATCGACTCTTGATGCCAGTGTTTAGTGGTCGCCCAAAGGCCCACAGTAACTGATTGTCAAACATTTCCAACAAGTTTACCATTCAACAGAGAAAACATGTCGACCTGTACAATACAAACACTTTCTGTGATGTTCGTTTTACAAGTTCTGATGGCCTCAGGCAAAGAGGTTGTAAAAGTTGGAATCATCCTCCCTATGAAGGGGGACAATCCCTGGATATTACCTCGAACCCGTCCAGCTATTGACTACGCTGTGGATACCATCCAGAAAGATCCCAACATATTACCAAATCATGAGATACTAACAACGTACAAGGATTCCCAGTGTTCTGAGACGGAGGCACCATTGGTGGCCATTGACATGTACGTTGAGAAGACGGCTCATGTGTTTCTGGGTCCTGCCTGTGACTACAGCGTGGCCCCAGTAGCTAGGTTCTCCCCTAAGTGGAAAATACCTGTCATCACAGCAGGTGCGCTGGTGTCGGCGTTCCATGATAAGAAGGAGTACAAGTTGCTGACACGGATCCTTGGCTCGTATGCGATGACTGGAAACTTCTTCCTGGAGATGTGCCACAACTTCGGGTGGAGTCACGTCGGGATGATGTACAATGATTACAAGACGAACCCCAATAAGGGCAAGTCTAACTGTTTCTTTGTAATGGAGGCAATCTACCTGACCATGAACAAGGAGTTCGGGAAACCGTGGCATCTCAACTTCGATGAAGAGGCTGGCGATGTGGATTTCGAGGACTTTCTCAACCAGGCGGCTAAAAACGCTAGAAGTAAGCATATTGTTCCACTACTCTGAAACCCCATTAATCCAGACTGAACCATTATAGGTGCTTGAGGAAAAACTGTTTGATTTCGTTTTTATCAATGCACTATGAAACATTGTATTGTACAATATATTTCCCATTCGAAAGTTATACATTAGTCCATAAGCATATTTATTTTATTTACTACGTGTGCTGATAATATTCGTGTTTCGTTCTAATTTATTTTTCTGAGTATTGATACGTGGTGTATGAAAAAGCAAAGTAAGCACACGCAAGCCTTTATAAGGCTGATAGGCCTCAAGTTCTTTATAAGGCTTACCATAACGCTTATGATGAAGCCATGACATATGATAAGTACATCTATATGAACAATAGGGATTGGATGGACGTTCTTCCGGTCAATACCGCAAGGTTGACATATCATCGCTGTCTGGATTAACGGGGTTTGACTGTACGTGTAGATGAATGTATTTTCAGGTGTAACTACATCTGTCTAACGTCTGTGGGATATGTCTCCGATACACGAGGTGCTATCTGAGGCATATGTGCACGGATAGATGGTCACAATATCACAAAAGAATATGAACTATTTATCGTGTACAAAGTTATGGCAATTTCTATAAAAAAATACTCCTGAATGTATTTTATAATAATTGTTCTATTTGCATATATATGTACCGGTAGTTAGGTAAATAAGGCAAATACCGCCTTTGTCAACAACGTTATAGCCATTAGAGACGCTTTGATGCAAGAATCTATACGAAAACGTAGCTACATACAACAAACTAGAAAATGTTATTATCAACGAAGTAGTACGTATTCCTATCTATTCGTTTATGTTGGTTTCCAATACGAATGCTTACTATCAACACGTGATGGAGAACAGAGTGAACGAGATAGGTACAACATGCGGCTACATTAGTACTTAGGCTTTGAACATTCGTTTATTAAACTATTTAATATTCAGTCGTAATAGGACCTGTTAGTTCAATTTGGGGGAAAAATAGAAACCATTGATTCCAGCTTGTTTGCTTCACTGACTATGAGGTACATCAGCAGATTTTTTGAAGGAATATGCATTTATGTTCAATTTCTGTATTCGGTCTGAATAAGCTACAAAGCCATTTTCGTAATTGTGTATGTGTTTTGCTTGTTGGAGGAGATCAAACCATGGCAACTGTGGTCGCGTGGCAACATTTCAACCCAAAGGCTATATTGCATGTCTTGAAACATAGGTGGAGACATTTTGCTTTACTCACTGGCTCAAAGTTCATCATATGCCAAGCGGCCATTCCAACATCTAGTGTCAATGACGTCTTTATTCTCATGTTCATCAACGGTAAATTGGTAATCCCACATCCAGGCGTCCTCGTTGCTAGGACACGAACATTGTCTAAAATGCCACGCCCCCCCTAATACACATCATTACTACTGTTTCGGGTAATTCAATCGCATTCTTCCTTTGTTAATATAACTATTGGCATACATAGAGTCGATTGTATAATGTTTCATTCAAACAGTGTGTCTGAGATAGCTACATGTAGTCATATCGGATGGTTCTAATAATCGCTTTCATGAGCGGTGCATCAAATTATTCTTCACTTGTCAGCGGCCATTCCTTTTGTCGGTTTAGTAGGGTTTGTTGGGAAAATGGACAAGCATGTACACGTCATGCAGACTGCACGTTTAAACATATTTTCGTTGTTTTTTCATGAGATACAGTTCTTTAACTTTTGACAATGGACCTTTCATGTCAGCTATTATGTGATGTTTGTGCAGTGCCTACAGATTGTATGTTTAGTAAATAATCTTAGATGTGAGCATTGCTTTGCGAAAAGATGATTATCGCAACTCAAATTGCTAAAATAGTATACAGTTTAGTAACGGTTCTCATACATATAGCTAATAGTATGCAAGAGCGACAGTTATCGTACCTCTGTCCAAATACACACAACGAAGTGTTATTAAGTGTTGCTTAATGTGCCTCATTAGCATATATAGTGTATATCATTTTGTTTCTTTCTGTTGTCATATACATAACTAACATCGTGTGCAATTTCATTTATTCACTTTCACATGCATAGCAGAAGAGCTAATTTGATATATTTTGCCATGCTTAAGCACTGGTATTGAAGTGTGATTTCCCTTTTGTGTGTCTGTTGTTTGGCTGCCGTGCTTCTTTGTCCCAACAAGCCGTTACACCATTCCGACTACCACGTACGCGCTCTGTGTAACACGACATATTCGTACGCTATTATATGCAAAGGTTCGAGTCATATCGCTAGTACTTAATACTTGAATGTCAATACCACCATATATTCAGACACATAGTCAATAGCAGGACAACTGTAAAATGAAAACGACATTGCCTGTTCTGGTTGATGGTGATCTGAACGATCAAATGTTGCCTTCGTTGAAGCATTCATGTCATAAATAGGTCATATTCGAAACACAGACCCAGCAATTGACAGAGAGGTCAATTGAACAAGTTTGAGTAACCTTTTCCTTAGTGATATCACCTCCAGTAAGAGCTGGAATACATGGGTTAAAGATAGATGATCTATTGACAGATTCCATGTGTGATATGTACGCATTATGTACGAGCCAAATACTGAGGCAGTTTTTCACTTAATCAGCCGTCAATGTACTTCTGTGCCAGCTCTAGATGATTAGTTATAAGAAAGAGGATTAAGACGAAATACGCTCTGTCATGTTTATCTTAAAGCTTAAACCTAAGTTTCTTGTCATACCTATTTGAATGCAGTCTTAAAATGGAAAGGATCATGGATAGCTGAGATATTTTATTTGCATTTATGAGCTTGTAGAAGCTTGAAACATTATAATCCTTGTATGATTACCATTAACCCAACAGCAGCTGGCACGATGTACATCTAAGGACATATTTGGACATATTTGGACACAAAATGTGAATCCTGTGTTCAGTGTGCGCCTGCGTGTATTCTGGTGTCGCAGTTAGATTGGTTAGACACAGTTGTAAACTGAGATTCCTTCCACAGCAATCTCGTCTTTCGGAATATTAACACATTGAGCAAGTTAGCGTGACCTAGTGTTTTATTCATTATATCTATATTTCATCTATCGATAAATTATCAATCACTATTTTAAACCAATTTGTCTAAGTAATCTTCTAAAGAAGGCGACGTGGTTGCCCTTGGAAACAAATGACAGTACCTGTTTGCCTAAACACGTGCATTCGACGCCTTTTCCATCATACATATCTGTATATACAGAAAAGATGAAACGTCTTGTGTACATACTGTAATATTGTGTACATTGCCGACAATCTGTAATGACGTCGGATTAAGATACATATAACAGGCACATATTTAATCGCATTGAAAACGGGAAATCTAAATATTTACCCCTAAATAGAAAATGCGTGGTATTACCTCTGAGACGTTTCCGTGCATGAAGAATATTGCTCATTAATTACAGACCAACGTCGAATATTGACTTGGACTTACAGAACGAGGTCAGTGCAGGTCTTCTGTATAGTATTGACCTGTGATGTTGGTGCTTGTATCGACGCACCAGCAGTCTCTCGCCGGCAGTAGGTATGGCTTTTTCATAATTTTCATATTCACAATTATGCCCCTATCTGTAAAAGGTATCTGCTGAAAGACAATTTCAGTTTGTATTGGAATCTGTACAGCACATGTTGGTGATTAATGAAAGGCTTCTGCAAGTCTCTATAGAGACGCATTAAAATTTCATATTTTATTGCATCAGAGTGCCATATCTCATTATCTTTAAACCCTTTATGCTGAAAAACAACGAAAGGCATTTGAATACACACACGACTACCCCAAGCGATGGAAGGCTTTCTAAAATCTCTCTCTAACAGTCAATATATACTATAATATTTATAAGTATCACAAGTTCGTATCTGTACAACACAGCTGCAGGAGACTAAATAGAAAAGGTACAGTCACTGTATTTGTATAGCTTCATTACTATCAAAAGACTTATGAAAAGTGTTCTATAGTCTCTGTACCATTTCTAATACTTAATACCATTTTTTCCGTGTCAGTAAAACATATCAACTGAATAACAACTTTTATTGGTATTTGAATGTATACATTATCTGCACAAAATACTGAACGGCTTTCTAATCTAACAAATATGGTATATATACTGAAACAGTTTTATCAGCCTCTGCCCTTTTTAGATGAATGTGCATTAAGCACAAACGGACAACACAATAGGAGGTTACATCTATATGTCCTGTATAGCTTTAATGTTGACCACAGCTGTTTCAGTCAAAATGAATTCTTCATTATGGAACAGAGTGAGATAGCGTTTATATCTCAGTGTGTCATCTCCATGCCAGATATTGTCAGTTCTCCCATATGAACGTCGGGTGGAGTAGCCCAAAGGTTAAAGCATTCGCTCGTCACGTCGAAAACCCGGGTTCGAATCCCAACATGGGTACAATGTGTGAAGTCCATTTCTGGTGTGTCATCTTCATGCCAGATATTGTCAGTTTTATGACATGAACGAGGAGTGGGGTAGGCTAGTGGTTAGAGCGGTTGAATCATGCCGATAAAACGTGCTGGATTAACAACAGTGATTTTGCTGGATTATTGCTAAAAGCGGGTTAAAACCTCAATTACTCACTCACTCATTTCCGAGAAAGATCCGACTTGTTTCAAGTCTCATACAATGCTGCAACACAAGAACATGGTATGGTGCCACCAAACCTGAAAGCAAGTGAACCCACCAACTAAGGTTTCTTGCATGCCCAAGGGACGTAACTCTATACGTGGCGGCGCCCTTGACCCCTGGGCCATCCGTGTCACCTCGGTTGTCTCCATGTCTTATTAAGTTGAACAGAAAAAAAACCCCTCAGGGTTTTATCCACCGAAATGGCATGAAAATTGTGTTCTACTGTTAATAGTCTCCTAATGCATGATTAGATCTTATGCCGGAACCCGAGACCAGACACTCGCTAAACAAATACAAAGAGCACATGAGTTTAGTAAACGCATACTAATTTGAAGTAGTTAGATGTTGAAATGTCATGTTAAATTTACACCCTCAACCTTCAACTCTTGAAGTGTAATTGTGCAGAGTTTTGTTGAAAATAGCCTAAATACCAGCCTCGAAAGGGCGATGTGATATATTCGTGATGCGGACAACAATTGGTAGGGGACGACACGGAATGGGAGATATGAGATCCTCTCCGTCTACTTCCGGCCTTGGTAAGACCACCATTGTGGGATCCACGCCCCCTGCGGTGACATGGGCTGCAATTACTGAACGATTGTCTCACGATCACACATCCATGTAACATGTGACACTGGGTTAAGTGGCACTGTCAGAACCAACAGAGGAGATTCGAGTTGTGCTGGAGCAGAAATAACCTTCAATGTAAACTGATTGAGACAAGATTTGAGGAGGATCACTTGAACCTATACTACAGATAACACAATTAATGTTATGAACATAAGTAAGCCTCTTTGTTAAGCGCAAATGTGAAAAGCCAGTATGTATCATCGAGAGAGTGGGATAGCGGCACAACTCGAAGACCTTTGCCATGATTTCTGATAACTCCGCGAAAGCGTCACAGACAGTTAATAGCAAGGTTCATAGCTGGTATAAAACTATTTTCGTGCGTGTGAGTGAGATGGGTTTTACGCCGCATTAACCAATATTCAAGTAACATCAAAACGGGCTTCACACATTGTACCTGTGGAGGAAATGATGTGAGGAGCGAACGTTTACGCTCCAGGCTACCCCAACCGTGGATTCGAACCTACCACTAATGGAACAGCCTACACCCCAGGGCCATTCCGTCTCCTAATGTGAGGGCACATAACGACTGTTATTCACCTACAACGCCTCAACCTTCTCATTCCACGAAACAGTTAAACACCGTTATTTCGAATTTAGATGAGTCGAACTTAAAGTTATCATTAAGTGAAAGCTTGACCACATTGTATCCCTTAGGCACCCACGTAGGTCCCTTCAGAGATTCGACAGTAGTTAAAAGATCAGACAGCACGGAATAAATTCTGAAAGCTTACATTACGTCATTTTCTGGCGTTCCGTTAATTTGAATCTGGCAGACAGAGCAGACACTGAAGCAAATACCCCGAACAAACGGAAAGGTCCCCTTAGCTTCCCCCCTCAAGAAATTCCTCCTCTGAAACATTTCTGTCTGCAATGATTCGGCCAACAGCTTGGATGAAACTGTAGACTGTAGACAAAGAAACCCTGTATTGTAAGAGTAATGGCATCTCTTTGCAGAATTATAATACATTAATGCGGGAGCAGTTATTAGAGCAAATGTATGCTCTCCTGACGAATGGTCGACCTATTGTTTGCGATGAATCCCTGCTGCAAGCACTGACTCTAAACTCTTGCCTCGCATAATGACTCCGATGCCGCTAATTGTTACTACTGCAGTGCGCTGCGATCAGTCGGATTGTACATATGTAGAGATGCTTACTTGAATTAAACCAACTGGAAACCTAAGTGTATGTATGCTGACACATCTGTTAAATCCTATTTCTTAAAATGTTTATAATAGAATATGAAAATAAATATTTACCAGACAGATGCAGTTTGTGTTCCAAACGAGCGCACAATTCTACAGGCACTCATGTTTGCTTTGGAACTGGTAAAAAACTAATGCCTTAGTACTCAAGTCTTGCAATGGTGATGCATGATAGACTACCCTTAATGAGTTATCCTCTCTTCAGAAAACCACTTCCGACTTTGAATTTTTCAGTTGGCACTATGTACGCGTAATGATATAACCTGCCATTTAACAGCTTGTTAACCGATTTAATGCAACGCAGTGTGAGAAAGCTTCGGAAAAGATTGCACAAACATCCTTGAAAGCCAGAGGCTGCTGCCTCAAGGAATGTCCTAAGTCCTGAGAACAGTTTCACGAAGGAAGGTGTTAGAACACTTCCTACACATAAGCATCGTCAACAGAAGTATGGCACAAGTACAAATCTCTTCTGAGCTAGGGTGCGTTTTGGTCCCGTGGGGAAGACCGAAATACCAATAGTCGTTGTTTCTTCGGAATGCTGGAGAAGAGTCTCCAAGCCCCGGCTTCGTAATTAGAACCAAATATTTGCTGGATTGTGCCAGCCTTGGGCCGATATCTTGATCTGGATCCGATGACATTTACACTATACTTGAGAGGACTGTCTATCATGCTTAATTGTCGGGAATAGGGAGGGTGTGCAGTTGATGCGAACAACGTGTTGATGAGATTTGCTCGTTAAAAAACATATGGCATCTTAATGTTTAGTGACAGGGAATTGCCGTCTCTCGGCTTCAGAAGGGACATATAGAATATAGAATTTGCATCTTGTTGTCAAGGATACAATTGGTTCCAATCAGCCATTATTCTTTGACCTTTTATTCTGAACGTACCTTCGTTTCAGGATTCACATTTAAGAACCTTTAAACACTGAAATGATCAAGTGTGCAGACAGTGCCTTCGGAAAGGAATGAACAACAGCAAAACATTTACCACGGATCATAGTGATAAAAAATGAAGGACGATTCTTTAGCACATTTTATTTGTATTTCAGGCCTCAGTTTAAATGTAAAATTGTGTGACGTAGATCACATTTATTGATGAGTTATCCCATGCCATGCACAGAGTCCTCCTGTTGAGGGTGAGTTATTATACCAGCCAGAAGAAATCACACCATGCCTTGGAGGATAGACTTCCTAAAAAGCGTTGCGTTAAGAATCGGTACAAGTTTGTGTTCTCACATCACGTTTAAGGTATTTAGACTTACACACTAAAACCCAACACGTCTCTCTCTACCTCTGAAAAGACTGAGCCATAAACTGATGGCCTATATCAATAAATCTCCTGCCGAAGAATCGATATTTCTTTGATAATCATGAACGTAAAATGCCATCAAATAAATAACTCATAAGACAATTGTGTGATATGTTCTTCACAACGCTTGGTTATACAACAGTCTGAGGTATGGACAAGCTTGCCCGGGATATGGGATTCTCAGGAGATGCTGCTTGCCCAGTAGGGCATAAACTAAGATCCTAGAGCGTTCTCTTTGTGATTTTTCTTTGGCTATAGCCAGTTCTTCACTGGCATCGTCGCAACGCAGTAAGCCTCATTACTATGGGGATAATTGTGTATCTGTCAGCTCAGAGTGGTGTTGTTGACGTTGACCCGGGCAGATAAATACAAGAAGTGTTTTCTCCTTGAAGGGTCTCATTAAACAGAAAGCATCTATCACAATTACACTGCCTCCTTTGAATGTTTATGTATTTCGTGAATAGTTTGTAAACGACGTGATGAATATAGAGACGGTGGGTACTTACTGCACGTCATAAAGAGTCTTTGTTACACGCTGCCGAGGTTTGTAGTGTTGGTGGGTGTACTGGTTACAGGCACTCACTCACTCACTCCATCAAACACCCACCCACCCACCCACTCACTCACTCACTCACTCACTCACTCACTCACTCACTCACTCA
>VKKT01003189.1:38794-49416 GCA_008038995.1 Haliotis laevigata | reverse complement strand
GATGTTGCTGGAATATTGCTAAAAGCGGCGTAAAGCCAAACTCAGTCAGTCAGTCAGTCCACGCACCGCCAAATTCCCGTCAGGTGCGGCAATCTAAAACTGTCAGATTAGAGGACGACTATAACTCAGACATCACGCTGTCAATCACTGGACTGTCTGGTCCAGACTCGTTTTTGTTTACAGACCGCCGAGATATAGCTGGAATATTGCTGCGTGCGGCGTAAAATTAAACTCACTCACTCACAGACATCCATAACCGCACCTGCTGCTCCCTTCAGCTCCACGTCTCACCCGCCTCACCGAGATTCACCCAAAGTCATGCTTGTTACGACCTTTCACTGTTGCCCGTCTGACATCTGAGATTACAAGTGTTAGATCTATGCTCGGCTTGTAAATTCACTGTTTTCATACAGGTTATAGCACTGCTGAACGATCTCTACACCACATTCGACTCCATTATTGAAAACTTCGATGTTTATAAGGTAAGGGCACTTGGACTTTCACAACCAATATCTTTATGAATTTCAATGGAATATTTGATTGAATACCAAAGTTGCAATTGATTCTGTTGTATTACCCATACACGGTATCACAGGGGTTTCGAATTAGTTACGTTTGTGAAATTTCCAGGATTCATCATAATTCAATACCCGAAAGTTTAGTTTAAAACCGAGTGACGCTCGGAGGACAAGATGGAGCCGGGTCACCGTTAGCGCTGGAATTTCCAAAGTGGAAACGTCCGAAGTGCTTGGATTGGTGTCTTTTGGAAGATCAATATCTAGAAACAAGAAGCATTAATTTATTCTTTGCCTAAATAATAATGTTTAAACTTCGAATACAGTACCAAATTAAACACACGAATGTTTGGGATTTGCATAGCAGTTCATTTCTGAACAAACATCACTGAAGGATATTATTTTATGGCTCTTCAATCACTTTACTATTATCTGATTACATAACAAAGATTATGTGTCATGTGATTGTAGTCACCATCATCTTTGAATAATTCTTCCAAGAATTTGTCGTCTTCCTCCATAATGCAAATTCATGCAGCGAAAGTAGTACGGTATTTGTGCCAATGTATTAATGTGCGGTTTATACTTATTAGGCCATCATTCTCAGGTATTTCGAACACTATTCGACAAGGGTAATTAACCAATCAGATTGCAGAAAACACTCATTACTGGTTTACAAATAATAATAAAATAATAAAAATATAGACTATGTGTTTATTGACATAAAATGTAAATAGTGTTGCGAAATATTCACTGATCTCCTTCAAATTTAAAATATATATTAATCATAACATATAAAATCAATATATGATTAATTGCAAAAGTCTAAAATTCTATTTGTATAAGACATTGTCCAAACAGTAGATGTGTATGGTATACCGTGTGGTTAAGGACACTTGCACTTCACGCAGAAGTCCGAGCTTCAAATCAAGGCATGGATACAACAGGCGAAGACAAATCCTATGTTCTTGTCCCTTGTATTTTGCTGAAATGGTGTTATATGTGGATCAAAAAGCCACAGACATCACTTGACCATTGCGTGTTGTCTCAAGGCAGCTGAGAATGAGAGTAACGTACCATTGACCAGGTTAATAATGTGTAACTTTGTGCATCTTGTGACATTAGTGTGATGTATTAAATGTGTGATGTCTACCATGCTAGGTGGAGACTATCGGGGACGCCTACATGGTGGTGTCGGGGCTTCCTATACGGAACGGGAACCTGCACGCCAGGGAGATCTGTCGCATGTCTCTCTCCATCCTGGACGCTGTACTGTCTTTCAAAATAGGTCATATGCCCAACAGGCAGCTGAAGCTCCGTATTGGCCTTCACACAGGTGGGTAGATCTAGATGTACGTCTAGACAGACAGACAGACAGACAGACGGACAGACAGTCTGCTTTCAGCACCGCACTCAGCAATATTCCAGTTATATGGAGGCGGTCTATAAATAATCGAATCAGGACTAGAATATCCAGTGATCAACACCATGAGCATCGATCAGCGCAGTTGGTATACGATGAGATGTGTGAACCAAGTCAGCGAGCCTGATCACCCGATCCCGTTCGTCGCCTCTTGTGACAAGCATGCCAGCGGGTTGCAGTAGACAATATTAGCCCGGATCTTCACGGGTCTGGATGTAAATGTTTATGTAAAGGGCCGTGAAGTGTGACACAGAAAGCCAGTAAGAAGAGGTTAGGAAAGGGGGTGTGTGACAGACAGGGAGAAAGAGAGAGAAAGTGAAGGAGAGAGAGTGGGGAGTGAGTGAGGTGGGTAAAAGAGTAGGAGAGAGATAAAGTAAGACATTAAGAGAGACACAGAGCAAGAATCACGGATTATATAATGACATAGATGAGACCAAGCCAGTAAACCATCTGCTGCCTGAAGATACATACACTAGTTCGGGAAGCCGCTATAACCTAGTATGATGATGCCTCTGTCTGCAGGGTCTGTGTGTGCGGGAGTGGTGGGCCAGAAGATGCCGAGGTACTGTCTGTTTGGGGACACCGTCAACACTACCTCCAGGATGGAGTCCAACGGATTACGTGAGTTTCAACATAAGTCATGCTGCCAGCTGAGTTGTTGATATTTTTCACCTATTTGTGTCTTGACAGTTTCACCCTTTCCAAATCCAAACAAATGTCATACCATACAGCTGATACCACATCTGTAATTTCATTTCAAGCCTTATTTCTCTTACAGCTCTGAAGATCCACGTGAGTCCGCAAACGAAAGAGGTGCTTGATACTTTCCATACATTCAAGCTTGAGCTACGAGGCCCAGTAGAAATGAAGGTGAGATACGCGTGTATGGAAGTGTCTAGGCCTACAAGGCTCTGTAGAAGTAAAGACCTGAAACCCTTATACGCATAGTATCAGAACTACCCGGTAGAAGGGAAGGCGGAAGACACACATACTTGTACATAGAGTTGAACTAGAACTATTATGCCTGATAAAGACAATTAGAGACATACGTATTGGTATGCGCAATAGTAGTAGGAACTGAACGGCCCAGTGGAAGCGAAATGAATGACATACGTATCTGTACGTACGGTAAAGGCTGGAGGCGTCCACAAGACGAAATGGTGAGGCATCTACGCCCTTCTACGTACTTCTAGTGGCTAGAATTACCAGATGCATTTAGGCAGTGAGAAGGATCTATATGTTTTAATAGTGGTGTCTAAAATACGTTAAAGTAGTACCAAGAACTCGGAAGAAACGACGGGAGAACAAGTTGTAAAGACTGTAGTATTTGAACGTCCCATCTCCTGCAGAAATAAAGAGAACACGCGGTGCGTCCACAAATGGCAATAACGCTCGGTACCGGTACATCGACGAAGACTCCGTAGAAATTCGAGAACGGGCTTAGATGTTGGTGATACCTAGTTGTACAGATGCTAGTATATAAAAGTCCGAATAACAGTGAGTTACGAACACGTTGTACTGCTGGTTATAACTCAACACTGGTACCACGAGGTATACATAGGTTATGGTGAGAACTTGCTGAACAGATTATAGCAGCTGGAACTCCTTTAACAAGTATATATTGTTATGATATAGGTAAGAACTAGTTGTAAAGACAGTAGCATGTGGAAGTCCGAAGAGCAATAGCGTCGGAATTAGGAACAAAGCGCTCAGCTAGAGTTATCTACCTTTGTTCCCTTGGTGAAGGTTAAGAGCTCAATCTTGAACTCTTGTACCAAGGATGTATTTCTGACGGATTGTTAATAGCGACAGCTATTACATATGAATTGGTATCAGTACAGTTTATTCAAACCTATGGCTCTAACATACCACGTTCTACTTACAGGGTAAAGGTGAGATCATCACGTGGTGGTTAATGGGGGAGCACGGCCGGTAGTACACGTTCACGTCGCAGTTGTTGCTGCAGCAAGTCTAGTGTGGTCATGGTCGTGCCTGCCGATGCGGTCAGGAAGGTGACAACTCTGACAATTATCGTCATTGGCGCCATACTCGAGGCTGTCGTATTTCAACACCAGCATTACCAGGGGCTGTAGTGGAAGCCATCATATGCAGATAGTCAGCAGCCACTTGGAGCCACATGGAGCCAAACCAGTATCATTTGAGTATATTCAGTTCATCACCAATATGTTGTGCCTGAAACCGACAGACGGAAACTTTGTATATACAAGCATCACATGGTGTGTGGTCGAAGAGTGAACAGGTACTCAAACCACAAATTGGCAAACAAGATCCGATGTTCACACCGGACACGAATGGATACATGGAAATCGTCATGGAATATATGCATAGAAAGGTGATGATAGATGTATGCAAACAGCTGCCATCAGTATATGACTTGGGTCTAACTGTCTAACTGTCAGTCCCCTGGCTGAAGCCTGACTGTGATGACGACAGATCATGATTATGCTTGCTCAAATACGTAATATGATAGTTTTACAAATGCTTTCTGTGTCGTCCTCTCGTGTGATATGTATTTAACTTCTAAGTGGATTTTACACTACGGAACCTGATGCTGTGCCCGCTCGTTGACATCTATTACCTGAAGGCTCACTCGCTGATGGCAAAGCAGTCAGACTCAGAGAATTGCTCTGTCATTGTGTTCCATGGCCATATAACACTCCAGAATATGCACACCTGGAGCAAACGTATGCAGTCGGCGAATCACATATCTGCCATCAACAGGCCAACATAGGGCCCTGTGTGTTGTCATATCGTCTAGTGCCGCATCTTCCATGATGGGGCAGAAACCTTGGTTGCTATGACAATTAGTGGTACTTCTCGCACGAACGTATTGCATGATCCGTGCCTAGTGTAACTGTTCTGATATGGTACTCTGGGGCCATGGGTATGAACATATGGTATAGTGATAAGCAGTGTCTGGGTAGTAAAGTGGATAAAGCGTTCGGTCGTCGCACTGAAAGCTAGTTTGGATTTCGCACATGGGTCTAATGTTTATAATCGAGTGTCGGTACCTCACGCAGTGGTCTTGCTGCGATATTGCTAAAGATGAAGACACTGCTGAACCAAAACCCAGAACCAAAGGAAATATCACGTAAGTGTTGGATTAATAATAGCATTGATAGGAAGATAATGCAGATAAAGTTTTGTGGATTGTTCAAAGGGATGTTCCTGCACCACGAATTACAGATATCTTTGTTTCATGAACAAATCAGTTGTAACATCCGAGCGTGGGGAGTGTTTTGTTGGGAAGGGTTATTTTGTATTCATAGAAAATCAACTTCAAGGCCGTATGGAAGCTTAACTGAAGCGAATGTTGCAGCAAGAGGATTTAAACCTCTCAAACACACACACACACACACACACACACACACACACACACACACACCAACAACAACAACAACAACAACAGGAATTCACACACACATTAACATGAAGGAAATTCACGTTATTTTTGCTAAGACAGCCTTTGTTAGAAAATATGGGTTATACTAAACTAATTGAATACAAGAGTACTAAAAGGTTTGACACGATTGTGTTACGAAGGCTCAGTTTCGGTAAACTAATTTCCATAGCAGAATGATAGTTCAATGTGTCATAGTATTTACCAGAAGGTTAAATTGGTTCAATTTATACTGAACAAGTTATACTGAACACCAATGAAGTTCTAACGGTTGTAGTTTTGTGACGTAGGCTTCATCAAAATGAGTTTGTTATAAGGGGTGGGTTATACTGAACTTAGTCTATAGGTCATGGGACACAAAAGTTACTCTTAAACATTGTAGTTTTGTTTAAAAGGCTTATCCAAAATGTATTATGCGGGGTGAGGTGCATTGAAATATAATTCATAGAAAAATGTAAGTTTGAAAAAGAAGAAGAAAAGAAATGATTTCGCTTAGAAGACTTAACTAAAGCGAATGTGCTGTGCAGAATGTTTAATATTTTACCTAGATTGTTTAATATGTGAGTTTTCATAAGAAGGTCAACACGAATGTGTTATACATGATGAGTTTACAGATACCATATTTAAGGAACATGAGAGGAATCTAAACTTGGACGTTTGTATAAAAGACTAAAACGAATATCTTGTGCAGGATACGGTTTTTTTTAAATGTATTTCACAAGAAAGCTAAATAAGGCCTTATCATGTTATGATTTTTGTTTAAAGGGCATAACTGAAACGAATGTGTGCGTTATATAGTGACGTTTGATATTCAGATAACAGGTTCTAATAGTCGTGAGGACGACTGTTTAGATGGGCACTATTTTGTATACTGATTGTTGAATGTAGTCATACTTATAGCAACATTCGTAGATCACCTGACTTTGTATATATTGGCACACTTCTTCTGTTGTAATGGTTTTATATAAATGTTAAATATGTACTTTGATGAAGTTTCTCCCTATTACTAGACCATCCTGTTCTGCTGTTAGCTATATGCTTTGTCAAATGTTTGAATGTCTTTGAGACGAAACACGCTCGTCGCGCCTCGTGGATGACTGGACACTATGCCTGGGTCAGTCTTGGCACCATCGCTTGACCTTATCTACCTTAACAGATTTTCTTCCAAGGCCGCTGGGGGCGACGTGGTAGCCTAGTGGTTCAAACGTTCGCTCGTCGCGCCGAAGACCTAGGTTCGAATCCCCACATGTTCAGTTATCGAAGCAGATGTCTGGGGTCCACCGCTTGAATATTGCGGAAAGCGGCGTAAAACTATAATCACTCCAAAAATGTCGGTGTTCCAGAAGCGGAATAAGAAGAGTTTTTAAACATGATATTCTCGTTCGAGTTGATAATGATATTTATATAACAGAGCAGATTTATTCCTGCTTTCAAGTACTGGTAAACTTTCATATTTATCTATCAATTGGATCCAGGTTTACAGATTGACTGAACAAAGAGAAGGCTCCGAGTCTTATTTGTTTCTACACTGGTTAAATTGTGAGATGTGTGAAACAAAATAGGATCTATAATGAAAACTCCTCTGTCACCAACCTTGCCTCGGCATAATCCTCACTATACAAATTGTACCCATTCTGGAATACTAGTACTGGTCAGTTTTTGGATGGAATATATTTATTTATTTTTACAAAACGTGATTTTATTTAAATATTAGTATTTTAGAGTGATTATTCTTACTGGACGTCGACCCAATTTATATTATCTGGGTTTCAACTATACAATATACCATGCCACACATGAACAAATCATTATTTGCAAGTTTGGAGGTGTACTCAGTATTGGAAGTACGTGTGTCAAGTGTACGTCTTTAAGTCCTATAATTGATGAATCTTTAACAGTTAGTCTGTTACATTACCATATCTCCGTGTTTCTGTATTATTTCTAGTTTTGGGATTGTCCATAACACTTCTTGTCCATTTGGATGTATGCCTAGACAATGGTACAGATTATCCTGTGATTCAGCTATTGTGTCATCTCACATGCAGTGCTATTGTAATCAATGACGGATTTCCTTCTACGTTAATTACACTGTTGCTCTCGTTCATTTTGACTGACTTTTCAGTAACACATGTCTAGTTCTACCGTCTTCTGTGTAATTATCGCCCCGGGGGTCTACCAAACAAGAAGCCAAACTGTTTTGGTATATATTAGTCGTAGATGAGGTTCAGGTGTCATTATGAGGGGTACAGGCAATTGTAGATTTCTTGGCTTTAAGGGTAGGGGCGTTGATTACATATATTACTGTAGTTCTGCTTCGGCAGATGTTGGTGTGCCGATGCTTTACACGTGTACAATAAATGCACAATCCTACGTATTGTTTTGTCTTCTTGCTTCTGGTGAAACAGCTTCACTGGCCACTGAACACTGTAGTCGCTTCCCGTCGTGAACAACAAGCAGACCAGACTACTTCACAGGATACCATGGTGTCAGTGGCGTGTTCTAATCTAACACTTGGTCAATAAATCTTTATAAATGTATGCTTAAAATTAGAGAGTAAACCATCTGCGATATTTTCAGTTCAGTTCATTAATATTTTCAATTCAAAGTATGAGTGTTTTCTTGGATCAAATGGTAGGACACACGGTTTTGTCTCAACATCATGCAGGTCTTTCCAAACAGGAGATAGGAAATTGTTTTAGGGTGATTAACTTAAAGTCATAAGTTGATAATCAATCAGTTTCCTTGAAACTCTATGAACCATCGCTTAAAACGAAGGAGTTATCTCTCCTTGCCAAAACAATTCTGGAAAAGTGAACAAAGGAATTGGTTATGACGCTATTTATAAACTTACATTACATTCTAACATGCTTCGCTAAAAAATGAAAGGCGCCGACAGTACTTTATCAACGGATGAAGTACACTATTTGTATTCTTACGTCACACTGAACTGATTGACATTGACAAACATCACGCGCGTGCTTGCGTGCGTGCTTGTGCGCGCTTTCTACCTTAGATTATTCGTAAGTATTAAATTTGGCATCTGGGGAAAGACATACATTTCGTTGCACCCCATTGCATAGTGTAATATAGTGCATGTTTGCCACAAACCTTTACAGTTAATGGCATTGTGTATTCAAGGAAGATCTGAGCATCTTGCACCTCACATGGTGGCGTTGTGCTCATTCAAGGGGACAGGTTGGGCGAGCTGTCTAAGGACGAGTAAGCGAAAGGTGCCTTGATCGATTCCTACTTGAAAAAACCTTGGAGCTAACATTACTTGCAGGTTCTTTCAGTGTTGTCACAACCCCTAGTGTGCAGTACACAACCCTGTGGAATTAAAATAACCGACTCATCCTATGGTAGGTGACCAGATGTTGGCCACATGAACACGTGCGTACACCTACTTGCGGGTATAGTAACGTGCAGTATCATTGGACAAAATACTGTGACTATGTGTCCCAGTTCACCCAGCTGCAAATGGGTACCTTGTGAGGATGAGGCTGTATGATAACTCGCTGCGCCTTAAAGGCTGCATGAGTTGAATACAGCCCAGGGAGTTGAGTTGGTTAAAAAAACAGGAATGTCAGAAAAAAGACATCCGTTGATCAAGGGAACACCCCAGAGCCTTGAGAATGTACTAGTTGCGTGGATATGTGCGCTATATTAATACCCTATGATAATGCTCCTTTTACACATAGTGTCAGTAATATCAACGTATTGATACTTCCCTGTTTTATTAACACAACCTCAGCACAATCTGAACACTTCAAACAAAACTACGTTCACAAATGAACCCGAGAGCAGTTGTGTAGCTATAGTTCTCCCAGGCCCAGCCGGAGAAGGGCGGGTACTTGATAGGGTTCACCATGCCGATCCGGTAGTTGTAGGGGTAGGATGGGGACGTGGGTTGAGCCGGTCCCCAGGTGGTGTACGAGGCGGTGGTGGACAGGTCGACCCAGTGCCACTCCTCTAGCGCCATCACATAGTAACCCCCGGTCCAGTAGCCGTAGGAAGGGTAAGTCGTCGCTGAAACCGACGTCGTCGAATGTGATTGACGCCATACAAAGCAACTTTCCCCTGTATGGTGGCCACTGATAAATAATCGAGTCTGGATCAGAATATCAATAGCTGACACTATGAACCACGATCAACACAAACTATTCACCGTGTCTGACTGTGAGTGAGAGAGTAGGCCTATAAATAATCGAGTCTGGACCAGACAAGCCAGTGACCAGCAGCATGAAAATCGATCTACGCAAATTGGTGAGTGAGTGAGTTTAGTTTTACGTCGCACTCAGCAATATCCCAGCTATATGGCGGCGGTCTGTAAATAATCGAGTATGGACCAGATAATCCAGTGATCACCAGAATAAAAATCGCTCGACGCAAATCCCATCTCATGCCTGACGCTTCAGTCGAGATGGAATCTAGTCTGATGGCGTCCATACGGGTGCGTTAAACACCGCACTCAGCAATATTGCAGCTATATGGCGGCAGTAAATTATCGAGTCTGGACCAGAGAACCCAGTGATCAACAGAATGAACATCGACCTACGCAACTGGGGTACTATAACATGTGTCAACCAAGTCAGCGGGCCTGACCACCCGATCCCGTTAGTCGCCTCTTACCACAAGCATTGGTTACTGAGGATCACTTCTAACCCGGATCTTCACGGGTGTCTTACATTTGCTGCAGACACATGTTCCATCAGCTGAAGTATATAGCACCTTTACAGATGACCGGAACTGTACGTAGTATGGCGGTGTGACATGTTTATATTGTTTGAGCACCTGCATACAGATTACGACATGTTAAAATACTCTGTACAGGTGTACACCGTTTATTCTGGTGTCNCCCGCCGTGATATTGCTGGAATATTGCTAAAAGCGGCGTAAAACTAAAACTCAGTCAGTCAGTCAGTACACCGTTTATCACTATAAAATGCACTGTCCGAGAGTGGCTTCACCGTGTTGTCACTTCGTGTCTTGGATGGCTTTACGTAGTTCAGAGCAAGTCTACCTGCACGTGTTGTTGCTTTCGGCAAATTGTAAAACGCCAAGATAATGTGATTAAGTGATAATGTTATAAGCCCATGGGCGAGACCTTTTAATATCGCTCTAAATTAGCCGAATTAAGTCAAAATTACTCGAATTATGTGTCGTGATACTTATAAACATATATTCATTCATTTACAACATCCAAAACATGAATTCTGTGCGAAACTAAATTTTCTCGCCCATGGGCCGGCCAGCGAGTTTAAAT
>VKKT01003188.1:31546-44457 GCA_008038995.1 Haliotis laevigata | reverse complement strand
CGGAGTTGTCTCTCTTGAATGAAACCAAGCACTTGATAGCTGGTCAAGGCTGTTTATACTAGGAATCCAATTAAACATATTCCTAAAATTCTCAATAATTTCTGGTCATACTATATAACATATTATCTTACCTTCGTGTAAAATACTTTAATTTCATTAGTCAAAGACGGTTTAACAAGTTTCCGTGTCAATAGATTGCATTAATTACATTAAATACAATAATTATGTATGCATTGATACAAAATTGTTAGAAAGGGTTTTTGGTGATATGAATATTTTCACAGTGAATTAAGCGAATAAAATCCACACAAATGAACCCAGTGATGGCTTGGCATTGTAAATGTGTATATTTCAACATATCAACACATCAACATATATTTCACATTTCACTGTTATGAGCATTTCATATTCCATCAGCATAACCTCAGGGCAATAGATAGCAGTGCAAGACCCCAGCTAGTGCTATCGCTATCGGGAAATATGGATTTGCCCGAACATATCTACACAGTCTGACTCAGTCCCCACAGCTGTTGATTGTGACACCTTGCTGATCAATACCCGCATCAATCGTTACGTCGTAAACAGCACAGTCATAAATCATTCTCATTTTTACTTGTAATACGCACAGTCAGAGAAATTCAAGGTGTATCCTGGCGACCTGGAATAATCACTTATTATCACTTTTTTTATTCTATAATAACAATTGCAAATAACATATTTCCAAATAACCCACATCGACCTAACTGGCCGTTCAGTGGGATGTGTAATAGAATATCCAGTAAAGCATTTTTACTCGTAAAATCGGGCAAAACTTAGAAAAACTACGAAGAGTTGCTGAAAACAACACATCAGACTGTAGATGGCACTTAGCTCGCTCAGCCAGGTATGACGACGGACCGTCGACTCACCTGGCAGGGAAAGCATGTGGTGCCTACAAGGGGTCATCTCAAAGATATTTTATGATTTTACATGTGTGTTGAATGCGTCTCATTTATTGATTAACATCTTATGTGTCTTTCTTTCGTAAAGGTTAGTTTGAGACATTATAAAGAGTATGATACCCATAGAAAAGCGTAAATCAGCCATCGTATTAAATGTCTCAATATATATTATATCATAGGGGGTCCCTCGAAGATCTATAGGACTGAATATTACTTTTAAATACCCCAGGCACCAGCTGCGACACCCCCTCGCCTTATATCAGATTAGTTATGTTCTAACATGGCCGGTAGTCGTCAACCTATAAATCACTGGAGTCAGACTCCTAAGTGGAATCAGACAGCGGCATGACGACGGGTCTGACACCACCGACGTCGACGCCATCACGCTGTCGATAGGCTGCCTCATTGCCCAGGACATGGTCCTCTGCCTTTGCCATACTATTGGTGTAATTCTGGCCAAACATGCATGGACAAGATCTTTGACATCTTTGTCAGCCAACAATGGATGTACTTACAAAATATGCTTCCTTTTCTGGACTTAAAATAAACATAGCAAAAACAAAAATAATATGGATAGGTTCTAAACACTTATCTTGTACACAATACGGCAAATCCATGAACTTAGGCTGATCGCAAAAAAACATTTATTTTACTTGGAATTACCTTCCAACACAAGACGACAGAAATAGTAGAACGAAACTATAAAGATAAACTAAACATTTTCTACCAAATAATGACCATTCGGCAGACTAACAGTCCTCAACAGTTTAATTTTACCTTCCCTAAACCATCTTTTCACCATGCTTCCAAATCCCAAAATGAATAAAATTACTGATCTACAAACAATATGTTTTAGGTTTGTGTGGAAGGATAAACCCGTTAAAATAAAATGTACTACTGTAATACAGACATATGAAA
This sequence comes from Haliotis laevigata, assembly GCA_008038995.1. Classification (NCBI taxonomy): domain Eukaryota; kingdom Metazoa; phylum Mollusca; class Gastropoda; order Lepetellida; family Haliotidae; genus Haliotis; species Haliotis laevigata. The sequence continues at coordinate 42,598 of VKKT01003188.1, read as the reverse complement.
ATGGTGGACTTAATGTACCCCTCATTTTGGAAACAATACAGTCTCAAGAGATCTTTTGGTTAAGAAGAACATATACAACCTATGCAAAAATAAAAACACTCTTTATTAACATTACAACAGAAACTTTGTTTCCAAACGAGATGGGAAATAACTACCTGCACAATTTTATTGTTCCCAAATAACCAATCCTTTTTGGCGTGACGTCTTTATAGCATGGGCAAACTTACAGTCACTACAACAACACGATATGACACTATTTAAAAGCACATTTAAATTCATCAATAATTTACTCAAGAGTGACGGTACTTTTTTAAAGTTCGATGAATTCACAACTGAATACAACGTAAAGACAAACCTTTTAGAATATGCAGGACTTATCAATGCAATTAAATCGTTCATCCATCTCAAGAAAATAAATCTAAACAAAATCGAACCATTTATTCCATATAATTTTCATGTCTTGTATAAGGGGGGTAAGGAAAGTAAAGTATTCTATACTACACTATCCAAATTATACACTTCGCAAGGACAAAGAAGTAATAAACGAAAACTATACCAGAAGACCATTTGAAACTTCATACCTTTTACAGCAACACTTAATACACAACTTCGAAGGCCACAATTTAAAATTGTCCAGAGAAATCTGACAACAAATAAAGACCTATTTAAGTATACTGTTATATCACATTCATTGTGTTTCTTGTGTGATAAGGAATCAGAAACCATTAGTCACATGTTATATGAGTTCAAACATATTAAAACGTTGTGGAAGGAATTAACAGATTGGATAGACATTGAAACTGGCACACGATTAGAATTGAACGTAAAACACATCTCTTTTGGATATAAAGAAACACGAAATGAGGTCTTAAATCTAATTTTAATGTCCACAAAACAATTCATCTATGATGTTTAAAATCTCTCCCTACCATTAACGGACTAAAACGCCATCTATATACCTTATAACAGGTAGATAAATGTGCAGCATACTCGAGATGTCAATACACGAGTTTGGGTTCTTTTTGGTCTGGATGTCATAATTACTCATCAATCCTTGGTTGCCACGTGAAATCCCCTTAACATTAAAGAAAAGACTTACTGTTCTTTTTTCATTCGATGTTTGCCAATGTATATACAAATGAAAATATATTATATACAATACTATAGTATATGTACAGAGTCCACTGTACATGTATCTCACACTGTTAACTTGATTGCGTCTATTATCATGTAATACCCTGTACCTTTCAAAACGAAATAAAGTGATAAAAAATAAAGATCTTTGACATCGGACATCCGAAAGGACGTGTTGTGATTGGGTACAAAGGCTGAAGGGGTCGTTGTCGGCTCAGGTACTACAGAAATGTACACAAGGACGATCTCATCTGCATCGCGATGAGTGCTAAAATTTATTCCTGCCTGTAAAACCGTGGAAATATTCAACATGGCAGTGCGTGTTCGTTAGGAAGAACTATATACCTTCCTTCCGTTGTCAGTTATAAAATACCAGACAATCGATTTCTCTTGAGCATGATGTTCCCTGTAGTCCGTTTTACAAAGAATTGAAAGCTGTCTACAATGGGGGTGACATACTTCGTACATATCCAGCGCTGTTCTATCAGGAGCGAAACTTTTTAAGTTTTGGGTGTCCTGAAAGGGCTGTTTCCAAATCGTTCCCACCAACAGCTGTCGTAAATGAACATGGGAAATCGTCATCATCTTCTTGATCGTAACTCTCATACTGTCGTGTGAGCTCCATGTTCTATTGCGATAGAATACAAAGTGAATACTCGGCGATGCAGTGAAAGCGCTCGAAATCAGGCGATCTGGAACAACACCACAAACCGGTTTCGGTTTCGGCTTGAGAAAAGTGGACCCGTCTGCCGTTTCGGGTACCGGGTACGTTTCTGTACATTTACTTGGGCTAGGGTACATTTCTGTATACAGAAAGGTACCTGGGGTACATTTCTGTAGTACCTGTGCCGACAACGACCCCTTCAGCGCTACAAAGCCCTTACAGCTCACAATGTCTCACCATAGTCCGTAAAACAACGTGGCCATGCTATAGTGGTAACGTGTCTGAAATATAGGTCTCATGTGCCGTCTGTTTTTCTCAATGAGCTGTACTTTGGTTTCTGCCTGTCTTGAAGACACCTTGCACGAGGTCAGAAATTCTTGCATTTGAGCCTCACGGTAAATCATGGTGGGGGTCACGGTTGCCGGTACACAGGAGTTAGGATAACTAGCGTTATCCATAAAGATGGCGCTAGGATTATCCAGACGTTTCATCCACCCAAAGAACACCTCACCGTTCAACTCCTGGTGATAATCACCAGATGTCGATTTGGCCTCAAAGACGAGTTCGCACCTGTGAATGAGACCAGAATCACGTGTACCAGCGTGAAGAACGATAGGCGTTTACCTCGGCGGTGCTTCTGAGATAGTTTGACCTGAGGGTGAGGATGAATGCTTTTCACGAAACACTCCATGCACGATGATCTCTCCTTGCTTTATATCCGAACACCATTTCACGGAGAGCAGTGATAAGAGTTATTCTATACTACCAATCAAAAGTTTAGACACTTTAAGTTATGTATGTACATGTGGTTACAACGAAGATGAATTTCTCCACTAACTTGGGGGAAACATCTGCAAACCTTATGCAGATTAATTGCACGAGGTTCATGCATCAAATTGCTGAAAAGCATGTGCAAATATCGTGCATGTGAACGGCTGTGTTGTGGTGTAAAGTTTTCATACAAAATCGCACTTTTTCACCGAGTTTCATAATTTATTGATCACATGACAATAAACTTTTCAACGTTAAGAATTTGTTTTACAATACATCAGCTCATGTATAAACAGTACCTTTAAACTGTATGGATTATTTTACAAAATCTAGTTCAGAACAGTTGACTGGAGTAAGTGGCTACATTTACACCAGTGAGTCTAAACTTTTGATGGGGAGTATAGATACATTAACGGTATCATTGATCTCTGCCCTGGTGGTGCGGAAGTTGGTGGCACATCGTCCAGTCATACAACTTATATACTGCTCTCAAGAGCCGTGCTTGTGCTTGCACACAACACAGTGTGTAACATCGTGAGAGTGAAACTCCATGGTTGCGACATCCTTAATAGTTGCAGTATTTAGGTTTGTAAGTAGTCTAACAGTAATTACAAAAATACATGAGTTGGAATAAAACTGGCATTTATTCTTTAAGACTGAGAGACCATACAACAGGAAATCACTAGGCCAACATGCTGTCGCTCATGAATAGGAGATAATTAAAATCACACACACACACACACACTGGGGCTTACACGTGAAATATTATATTATGCTGTAGATATATATAAACAAATAATTATACCCACAGTATAATGACCTTAAAGTAGAGAAATTAAGTTTTATTTTTTCACGTCTCCTAATAGAGAAGGCGATTGCAGCGCAGTACGCACGAAAAGGTGAAATTGTGGTCAAAGGGGGGTAACTCTTGTCTTAACTCCAAATACATTTTATGACATAAAATAACACTTTAAAGGTCGGGGTTCAAACCTGTACACTGATGGGGTGTAGCTTCCTTGCTTTGTCAAAGCTGTCTTTCGGTGTAAAACAATGTAGTATTCAAGTACATTCCATGACATATCACAAAATTGACTTACCGGTTGATTAAATTAAGCCAGAGTGTAAAGAAGTATGTTATGAAGGCTCACTGTGAAATTTATGTATGCAGATAGAACACCATCCTCGATAATCTCCAAGGTATACGTTACGATCACTCTCCACTATACACTGGGTGCATCCACGGCTTTTATTACCTCCCTTGGCTGGCTCCGCATTCTCACATTAGCCAATCAGCTAAGCCGCCGTTACAACCGAGGTTGCCAGTGTCAACACAGATAGCGGTAGCAGTCGCAAAAATTTGATCACAGTGCCACACTTCGGGAAATAATAAAGACAAATTCACAGATCTGAAACTGTAAAAAGAATATATGAAAGAACTCCTTCTACTTCTTTCAATTGTGTTGCCAAGTTTAGACGATTAGATCATTTAAGACGCGAAAGTGAGTAGTGATTTGTACGCTCAACTGCCCAGTGTAGGCACCTGACTGGATAAAGAGCCAGCCAAGGGAGGTAATAAAATCATCGCCCCAAGCCGTGGATGCATCCAGGGTGTAGTGGAGAGTGAACGTAACGTATACCCTGGAGATTATCGAGGTTGATAAAAACAAAACATACACTTTTTAAATAGATATTCCTCTTTTTCAAATCCAGATTTGAATTTCCCCCCTGTATCGGTCAGGTGGCCAGAGGAGGTGCGTTTTCATAGAAACAAGCCTGTGAGTTGGCTGAAAGTTTCATTCAGGGTATCATATTTCAGGCAGGTCGTAAAAATGCCCCCAACACCCAACCCCAACACCCAACCCCCCAACCCCAACCCCACCCAATGCTATGCAACGTTGGGGCTGTTCACTGTTCACTGATCACCATGCTGAAGATTATATTTTCAGAAAATACGTATAATTTGAAATTTCATATATGGTAATCAAATTAATCAATTCTCTTTAGTCATCAACATATATTGTTGATATATTGTCAGGACATTTACTCTAAGACACTATCTGCTCTAGTAGTAAAGATTGGCCCTGACTCTTGTCAGGCACCCATAGCCGTTACAGTCCTGTCACTCATGGGCAGATAACATCTACACTGCTTAGGAGTGTAGCCAGTGGGAGATTTCTTGGAAAACAATAGGGTTCTTTTTAGATTTGCTCTTTCTCTCTCTCCCCTTTCCGGCCTTTAAGCAAAATGTATGCATTGTAATGTAAACTGGCATGTATTCTTTCAGGCTGAGAGAACATGCAGCAGGAAATCAACGGTGGCTAACAAAGAGGGGATAATCATAATCCCCCGAGCCCAAACAGAATTAGAATGGACATTATGTATAAAAGCTAAAGATTATAGAATAATAATGCATGTAGTTGAATCTATATAATTATTTTTTGTGGTCTCAGAATGGAAAACAAATATGACTCTAATGGAACATTATTTATGCAAAGAAATTTGCTGCACAGCCTAAAACCGTCCAAACATGGAGGAGTTAACGTATTGTAACATATACTCTAGACTATATTTAGAAAAGCAACAAGGAGAGGGTGAGTGAATTGGGTTTTACGCCGCTTTAAGCAATATTCCAGCAATATGACGGCGGGGGACACCGGAAATGGGCTTTATACATTGTGCCCATGTTGGGAATCGAACTCGGACCTTCGGCGTGACGAGCGAGCGCTTTTACCACTAGGCTACCCCACCGCCCGCTACAAGATCATTATTTATGACAATAACAATTAATGTTATACAAGCACCATACTCAGATTCACGTTCAACTTCCATAAAACTCCTTCACCGATATGAAGGCAGGGATCTTCCAAACTGAGTCATAGAATTAAAGTTTTGTTTTGTGATAATGTCCAGGTAACACAGGTGGGCGTTGCTCTTCCAAATCCTAAATCCTGCACAGTCTCTCCTGCTAGAGCTGATTGGAAACCCCACGTAGCCCCTCCTCGTTTAAACGTGCGGCCAGTAATATTGAATTCATAATATACTGTACCGTGACTCTCCTGCAAGATCGAGCGTCCCCCTGATTGCCACACTGTCACCCCGGCCTGGATGTATGCCAAGTAGTCCGGCAATTGCCACAACCAGATTTAAAGGGTGATCCGGAAGTTTTGGTAGGTATACATACAAAGTGTTTTTTTCTAAACTGAGGAGTTTTTGACTAATTAAAATCAATGCGTCACCGCACGGCAGCAATTGTTTAATCAACAGCAACCTCGAATCATCATGAGTTCCAGTCACTGAAAAAGCATCTCAGCATCCCCCACCCTACAAAACTATAAGACAAGAGACCAACATAGTCACACCAAACACACTGACATCCACACTGTCCTTGATGATAAGAACATGATTTGACATTATGGCTGTATCTGGAATCTGAGAGTCTCCTAACTCTCGTCTAGCACCACGCAGGGCGTGTACTATGCGCCAGTTATCCTTGATTGGATCTTGAAAGCCACTTTCTTTGTGTATATTTGAAATAATACTTAGATATTGTCTAAAGTCATAAATTGTCATAAGATGTTCATACTTGTTTATAATGAATTAATATATTGTTAGAAATGGTTGAATACATTAGCGTAGCTTATAAAGTCAGCTGACAGGGTTCATCTTTCACTGCAAAGAAGAATGTACTGTTTTATCAGCGAAAAGAAGACATATATCTAACACACTGAATTGGTCTAATGTGACAGAAAATTTGTGATCATGAAATTATTGCAACGGAAAATTCAGTCATGGTCACAGATAATTCACAATCGCAAAAATGGAATTGACGGGACACAATTTGTAAAATCGTGTTCATAAATTGGAATAGGACGTTTCTGTTAATGTCTCCATGGTGTCTAAGGATCATCTGAATGTTTGTTTTTCTAATTCGAGGTGATTTAAACTGAATATTTCATTTTCATTTTTCATCTCTCAAGTGTTCCATGTCAGGTCAGCGTTGACTAGAACATCATAAGTGGTCAAGTATAATGTGGTGATGTTTCCCCAGTGCCTTTAATTCCACCATGAAGCGTATGAATTTAGCGTGAATTGCTAATAATAGAATTGTTGAGAATCGGTTCACTTTGGTTGAAAATCTCCTGGCATAAATATTGCTGTAAAACGGATCCGTCATACCTTCCTTTTTCGCATAGCTTTCTCTATCCTTAGATTTACTTCAATATTCGGCCAATATAAAGTTTGCTTGATAACGGTGTTAGGATCTACACCGAAACGTCGCAACTACTACTGCAACAAAGACGTTGTCTATCCATAAAATGTGGTCCACTTCATCATACCAGCTTCTATATGCCACGTAAGGAAGAAAAAATATAAAGTTCAGTTAAACCAACCTACTGAATCCAGTTATTGGATTAAATAGTCATGAATCGCCACTTGAACTGCGGGGATGTAAATCCACAGTCTATTTCACAAGCTTGTTTAAAGCCTGTAGTGTTTATTCACATACATGTATTGTGTTACATGAGGCAACAATTTACATTTTGAAGTCTATTTATGATTGACAGATAGTCTTCATTATCTACAACAACGTGTAGATTACAATCATCATCAAAATCTTCATGAACATTAACTAAATTGTCTTCTATTGAAAATAATGATTGTTTTGTACAGACTGTGTGAGTTAAACATTGTGAATGGAGCTTTATACTATCTATGTTCCATTTCGAGAGGTAATGATATCGTGACTTGCAATCAAATGTTATATAGACATGCTTTAAGGATGTAAAAACTGGAGAACAGTTCATGATGCACACCAAGTTTTCCTTGGGATAATATAGAAATCATTTTATCTTATGACTTTTTCATTTGGGCGACTTGAAATTGCACGTATCACACCATGAAAATGGCCAAGAAAATGTTTATATACAACAGAACAACTTATTGCCTTATCCCGAATGAACACAAAATAATAGGAATGTTCCCTTACCATCATCTTTCAATCTCAAATTTTCCGTTACCAGTGGTAAAGACTCAGTGACATTTCTAAAATTTTATTTTAGTGAAATTGATGTTGAAATATTGATACATACTAGTATATGACACATGTGGAAAACTTGATATAATTCGTTGTGAATATTTTGTTTTTCGTGGGTTGTTAATCTTGATGTTTACTCTTATTTATTATCCAAATAACTTTCATTGCAAGTTATGATAAAAATGAGATATGTGCTTTTGCTAGATTTATTAAAGTAAATTATAAGTTGCAAGATGATGTCAGGACTGTGTAGATAAGAAAATTACAGTTTTTGATATCACAAAATAAAGCTTTAATTACCGTTGTATCAAAGTGAGTGAGTGATTGAGTGAGTTAATATTTAACGTCACATCGGCAATATTTCAGCCATATCGTGACGAGATGCAAAGACTCTGTGACAAATTACAAAGAGTCTGTCAGAAATCATAAAGTTTCTGTCGTAAAAGTCACAAAGACTCCACCCTCACTGTAACCAAGATCCCACCCTACCAGTGAGACTGGCAGGTGCAGTAGAAACGTGCACGTCTTATCGCCTAGGCAAATGCAGGGGGGCCGTTATAAGCGGAGATGTGGTCAAAGGGAGGTAACTATCTCCCTAACTCAAAATATATTTTATGACATACAATAATACTTTATTTTTTACGTAGGCTATCGTTTATGATGAAGCTAAGTCTTATTTCAAAATGGGCATTTAAATAGTGTCCTTTATAATACAATATCCTCGCACACTAATTAGCGTAAAGTCATGGTCTGTGCCAAATAAGCCGCATTGCTCATTACTGCACTAACCTCTCCCTATGAGACTGCAGTTGGGCCGACCTTAGTTTAACAGATATTTCACACTTTCACATAATAACTACATAAGTTGTAGAGATAAATGTGAAAAAAGTTGGGATTTTTACTTCCGACAGTACTTGATGAATAATCATATGTTGTGTGAGCCACTCGCCGGCCCTCTTTCTAAACATGTACAAGCCTCGGCAACTTCAGATCTCTGGTGTAGGTTTTATATAGGTGTACTCGTGTCAGTGTTTCTCAGCCTGTACTTGTGTGTCTTGTATTTACTGCCTGTATGGCATGTGTGTGTGCGTGTGTGTGCGTGCGTGCGTAAGTGTCTGTGCCTGTATATACGTGTATTTGTGAAATATCGTTGTACTGGCGCTGACTGGGTGTACTTGGGTGTACTTGGGTGTACAGATACCCGGACATATAAGATGTATTATGTGTTCGAGGTGGTGGCTGCTTGGTGTGGGTGGGGGCTAGGACGCTGCTTGTGACTGCGCGCGGTGTGATGAGTGAGTTGGTTGGTATGGAGAGGGGTGGATGTTTGTGGGTGGTTGGCTCTGTGGGTGTACGGGCGGATAGGTTGGTGGGCCAGTGTGGTGGAGTGTGCACGTGCGATATGGTTGTACTTTAATTTCTGTTGGTTTCATGTAACATTTTACAAGCGGAAGTGTCATTATAAGTGGCTCCAAAGGTTCCCTATATTCTACCAAATGCTTTAAGTTTTGGGTTTGAATGGTTTCATATGTGACGTTTTGGATGAATTAAGTGGCCTCAAATGGACCAGTATGTTAAGAAAAGCGAGATTTAAGGATGCCATCTTCTTCTTGTGAATATCACGACGTATCGGAATGTATGTTCACTCAGTCGTTCATCAGATCAGGAAGGAGCAAGCATACACTCCGAAACGTCGGGCTCTTCACAATAAAGAAGTTGACATCCATTAATCTTGCTTTTCTTATGCATTCCGCTTCTAAATGCCCTTCAAAGACTTGACCAATCTTTTATTTGGATTTATTAGTAGAGCTTCTGGTTCTGAGTGACCATTTTGTTTTATAATGGGACATATGTTGTCAATTTAACAAAAAGGCCAAATCTTATATGTTTTGTAGGACTGTATAATGACATTCTTGTCAAGGATCTTAGTTATTGGAGGTCACATGAAGTTGTAAGCTCGAGTAGTTAATCTAAATAAAGTTTTTGTTTCATTTTACAATAGTTCATGTTAACACATGTTTATATTGGAGCTGAATCTGAATGAATCATTGACATACAGTAACAATAATTACATGCTGCATGGAAGTGCATTCTGTTGAAGCAAACAACACTGACCATGAAAATCATGTTATACTATTACCTTTATCATTATGTTCGTAAAACTTTGTTGCAGTACAGTGCTTCAATTAAACATTCTGTATTAACGCTTTATATCATTTTATGTATCTGTAAACCATTGGCATACAGACATACACAATGAGGACGGGGAGCCTGGAAGTATGGTGTAACAGCAACTTAGAAGATGATGTCGCACACAGAGAGCTATTATGAATTTATGATGTATGCACATGGACAGAAACCTTCCAGTCAATATATTACAATATGTATTGCAATACCTTAAATTAATGCAATATATCGCAATATCAGAATCAGGGCAATATCCAGCCCTATGTCTGTCGGTGGCATGCAGACATGTGGAGGACATCTGTGACCAACCTGATGTCACATGCAAACCTGCATTATGACTTGTATCTAATGACTCCGTGCATTGATTGTGAACGGTGCAGGATATGCTGACCTCTCTCAGGGCACCTGGTGTCTTTATCATCACTATATGGTAGTGGATCATAAACAAATATCATTATCATCACTATATGGTAGTGGATCATAAACAAATATTATCATCTCTCGATGGTAGTGGATCATAAACAAATATCATTATCATCATTATATGGTAGTGGATCATAAACAAATATCATTATCATCATTATATGGTAGTGGATCATAAACAAATATCATCATCATCACTATATGGTAGTGTATCATAAACAAATATCATTATCATCACTATATGGAATGGATCATAAACAAATATCATTATCATCACTATATGGTAGTGTATCATAAAGAAATATCATCATCATCACTATATGGTAGTGGATCATAAACAAATATCATTATCATCATTATACGGAAGTTGATCATAAACAATATAAGTTGTATGCCGAGCCGGAAGGCGAGGGATGACACTGCTGCAGAAAGGCGTACACCATCCGTATTACCCGAGGGAGAAGCAGACAACGTATTTATGTTACCGCCATGTTAAATGTACAAAATATAATTTTAAGATCGCTACCGACTATATGACACGTAAATAAAATGGCGTCTGTTTCTCGACTGGAATTTTAAAATCAGTGAAGCATATTCTGACAAGCTAAAACAGCTATAAAAATGGTTAATTATGTTTAAGTTGAGTGTGCAAACGATTCAATGTATCAAATATTTTAGACAAAGCAGTGAAAGTCTGTAAAATACATGTGTACATAGTGAACTCAAAAACAGTTGATCGAACGGTTTTCGAACTCCGTGCACTGCATGCGTCATACACTGAGTCAAAAACGAAACTTCACATTCTTTCTTCAGGGCACTATTAAAGAACAAGAGATGG
>VKKT01003187.1:36376-47585 GCA_008038995.1 Haliotis laevigata | reverse complement strand
TTTAGGTCAGTCCCACATGACAGTGTCATACAATCTGTTTAGGTCAGTTCCACATGACAGTGTCATACAATGTGGTTAGGTCAGTCCCACATGACAGTGTCATACAATGTGTTTAGGTCAGTCCCACATGACAGTGTCATACAATGTGTTTAGGTCAGTTCCACATGACAGTGTCATACAATGTGTTTAGGTCAGTCCCACATGACAGTGTCATACAATGTGTTTAGGTCAGTTCCACATGACAGTGTCATACAATCTGTTTAGGTCAGTTCTACATGACAGTGTTATACAATGTGTTTAGGTCAGTTCCATGTGATAGTGTCATACAATGTGTTTAGGTCAGTTCTACATGACAGTGTTATACAATGTGTTTAGGTCAGTTCCACGTGACAGTGTCATACAATGTGTGGGCCATGTCCATTATGTGAGGATGTTTCTGGATATCCGATATTGTCTTTGCCAACCAATATCTTAGACATTTTGCTTCAGAAGATAATGTTTGTATTTATTAATATTAATTTGGTTCTTTGGTTGTAGCACAACAACTGATAGTACCTTAAAGAAGATAATTCTCAACAAATATAACATAGACTTGTGTCCCATAACCAATGACTAAAGTCCAAGACCCCATTTTACTTTGTAATTCAGAGCATGAGTGATGCAATTCAGTCAAGGTCATGACCTATTCTTAACATACAGATTTTCTTAAACAACCCAGAATTCATTCTATGCAAGTCTTACAAATCCACGAAATCTTTAAGAATTACTTCTACTGTTCCAAAAAGAAAGTGGTACCCCTTTCCATCAAGAATCCAGATGATTAGAAGCTCCCTAGGGGTTTATTTGAACAGTACATGAATTCAAAATTAGGTGGTTGCCCACCTTCAAGCAAATAGCATGAGTCGGGATAAGTGACATCACAGTTTCAGGTACATTTGCTTGTTCACAAACAGTAACTAACAATTCATCTGCCTGCAAAATAAAATCTGAATCCTTTTATTGTAACTTCAAAATACTCTCTAACAGTCTCCTTTCCTTCCTGACATTGAAACATACACATGTTTACGTGACTTACAGCGTCAGGGAGATCTGGGTTTGGCACTGCTATCTCTAGGTAGTCAGGCATAACCACGATGGAGGTTGTCTCCCCAAACCGGAACTTCTTCTCATCCACCTGGAACCCTCCCTCCACTCCTGGAGACAAAACATCAGTAACCATCTTATATATATTAATATATATATATATATACTAATAGAAACAGTTAACTGTACTTCTTACAAAGGTTAAAAACAAACAAATGTGTTCTGAAATGAAAATGCATCATTCAATACATATTCATAAAAACATTCCCTTAACTTTCAGAACGAAATTCAAAATTGGCATGTACATGGTGGTCAGTTTCAATTTTGTATATCACACTGTACCAGTGTACAGTTGACTTTCCAATGTTAATTATGTTCTTTATGCAAAAAAACAACTATGTAAGTTCTTATACACTATTAGTTACACAGTGTTTTCGAAAGGGTATACAGGATTGTAAGACCCTTGTAAATTCCATAGCCTAAGGAAACACAGAATTTTTCAAGGATCATACACTCTTTCCAAAATACAGTGTGACAAATTTATTACCCTTAAAGATCTTCTTATTTAGCTTATCCTTAAACAACAACATTCAATCCTTGGCAGTATTAGACGCAGAACATTTCGCCATGATTTTGCCTGAATGGGCATAAAGGGAGATAACTTGGGATGGATTAGCTTATGATAGAAATGATTGAATTTGAAGTTTTGTTAAACGACAAGTGAAATACAGAGACATTCTATTTTTGGATTTAAGAAATTATGGCAACAAGTTTATTACTCTGTTTATACTCATAATTGTATACGTCAACTCTAAAATTTCGAAGTGATCAGCCGTTTGGCAGACAGATTCCATCTAAGGACAAGCAGGGGTGGAAATAATCCATTGCCCGACACCCGAGTCCAGTGTTTTTTTCCTGTCAGGCAAGTAAATTTGTATATCACACTGTACCGGTGTACAGTTGACTTTCCAATGTTAATTATGTTCTTTATGTAAAAAATCAACAAGAAAACAGCCGGTATAGTGGAAAAATTATCAGGGCAAGTGATTTTACATGTGCCACTGTACCGGAGTACACTAGCAATTTTAAAGTTATTTCCACCACTGTCAAGATCATTTGTACAACCCGTGCAGTGTGTCACGCGATAGATTTAATTTGGAGTATGCTTCGTACACCCTGGCAAACACGCCTACATGATTTGGTATGCTTTGGCTATTGACCAATCAGAAATCGACAAATTCATCTTAAGGGTAATAAATATAGGGTGTGTTGCTCAGTCACCTGTTACCACTTATGGGTTTTATCAGTTAAATTCTTGTGATGAAACACTGATCAGATGAATTACCATATATTACAGGTTAGGTTAAGGTTAGGGTTAGGCTAATATGCACCATGTGGCAACTGATCAGGCCAAATATCAAACATATCAAATATATGTCACTTTATCAATGTCATTACAAAACCAAAATGCATAACCAAAACACCTGCAATCACAAAATTTGGAATAAAAAACAATATGGAGTTTTGAGAAAAATTGACTTACATAAATCATAAACCTTTACCAATGGTATTTATCAGACAAGAATGATTATATTTTTCAGGAATTGATGTTGTTTCATGGCACTTGGGTAAAAAATGCCCGATATGTGATTTTGAATGGGGAGTATCTGCTATGTCCATCACTGCTTGTTTTACAGAAAAGGGCACTCTGGACAAAAGAGTGACAGTAAAAGGTTCCTGCAACTATTACCTATTGCAAGTTTTGTTGGTTTCACTAGAGGCTCTGTCTCCTCCGCCTGCGGAATCTGCAAATGACAGAGTAACTATGAACATTCTGTAGAAACAGCACTAGACACCAGCACAAGTATCATACCATTGCTACCAACAGTCAATATACAATTCTTAACAATACAAAATGGTCATGGAATTCGCAGGACTTGTGGACATTACTAAAATTAATATGGTTTACCCCATATACATTATTATTAATAAATCATAACAGAGAGTAGAAACTGGGCACAGACATACAAAAGTACCAAAAGTTAGGTTGACAGCAGTGTATGAAATAAGCCAAAAACCCAGCCAGACATCAGGGCTTGTAACTTCAACATGTTACCAGCCCCAAATGAATTTAACCAGACAAGACACCAAGAATTCACTCAGATGTATGGAACATCAAAAATTTGCACCAGAACGTTGGGCTGGCTAGCTGTAAGTTTAGACCGTCCGTCAGAAATCTAGCCTGTCTTAGGCGGCTGGAAGGGCCTTATTTCATACACTGTTGACAGACTATATAATAAGTCTGTCTGACTGTCTGATCCTATAGGTCTTCTCTTTCAACATGTGAGGAAATATCATTATGATCATAACGAAGAATCACCACTTGGTGATGTTATTAAAGAATGTTAAAAGCGCAATGCACAAGTCAATCTTGAATGTGTTGAAGTATTTTCACTGTTTACTATATTAATATTCATGCATACTCACTCATTCAGACAGTTATACAGTTAACGTATTATATTTACATGAAATATTCTAGACAAATTTGATCACAATGGCCAGGGCAACAGGTATGGCTTTACTAGGCCCTGGGCATTATGCATGATATACATGTTAAGTTACCATGATGGATGGAGATATATGGTACTGAAGGGCTAAATTTCACATGGATTGAAATCTAGGCCCAGCTACTTTCTGCTGTAACCATCAAGTGCAAACAAACTGATACATACTTCAATGCGAATTCTCTTGATCCTGAGAAACACAGCATTTCCTGTCTTGTTGTAGTGTCTCATCAGATGCTTCTTTCCCACACCAAGGAATGTGTTCATACACACGTACAGCCCATCTTCACTCTCCTAATGAAGTAATTAAAAATATGCCAGTGAACTAAATCTTTACTACTGCACTCTTCTATAGTTGATTAATAAACACATGTCAGTATGAAACAAAACCCAAATTACAACAGTTTCAGATTTTCACTCAAACAGTTCAACCTAAAAGAAACTAAGGGGCCTTTATTCCACCCTAGTCGTCAAGACATATTCAGTGAAAGTTCTATTTCAGGCTTTCCATACACTTAGAAATCGGTTAATTTTCGGCAACTGTTATTCATTCAGGTGATGATACAGATGCAACATATCCTTTTCAATATAAAACAAACATAAACAATCAATTTAACAAAGAAAACGTTGACTGACAAGTTCTATTTTGTGAAATTATAAAATACATATCTTTATCAAGATATTGCTTTATGAAGATGCAAATGTTAAAGAACATATAAGCCAACAAGTTAACTTTAAGTTTCATTTCAATGAGCATTATTTATTTCATTTTCAGCTGATTTTGTTTTAGCCGAGGTGCCCAGTTGGATTTGAAGTGTAACAGTCACTGCTCGAGAAATTGCAAAATGGAAAGTCACCGAATTGATACATACAGGATTATCAAAAGAATATGCGCATTCATCTTTGTAGACCTTCTCGCCGCCAGCGGGTGATCTTATCTTAGACAAATGTTGTTTTAGTTGCTCCATAGCCATTTCACTTGTCATGCTTTGACTAGATAACCGGATGTTATCTCCCTTGGTACCGGTTTCTTATAAACCAATCAAAGATCGTGTCCTTACTGATATTTTGTCCCTTCTACAATATGTCGCGGTATTTCATTGGTCAGAGCGGGAAGTTCAAACTTGCATTCGGAACATTGTCTGCATGGAAAGGAGGAAGGCAGTGGTTTGTGCAATATTAGCCTCCCGCTTTAATGGATCACATTTGTTAGAAACGATATGCTTTTAGATGTTTGATAATAAGTGAAGTTAGAGACAAATTTGGACATATTCCTGGGATAAAAACGCCGAGAAATACAGGCCATGTCCAGATGTCTGATATTAGTGATAATCTGACATTTTTCCGAATAACATGTAGATGGTTGATCTCACCGTTGACCTCTGGCCACCCTAATGTGGCGTTTAAATCCAGTTATGAATGTACTTTATAGGACACGTTTATGATAAGCAATCCCATTCCATCTCAATGCTCGTTCTAACATTTCAGCTTTATGTAACTAAATTTGCATCAAAACAATAATACTTTCATATACATTAGAGTACCTGAAATAAAGTTATTCTATCGCCTTATATATCTATATGTATATGTATATGGGATGTGGAGAGTACGGGCTGATACAGTACAGATTGATGGGGTGTTTGTTTTGCTACATATATATGCTGTTGGGAGGTATGCCCCAGCAATGCTGAAGGGGTTGTTGTCAGCACAGGTACTACAGATACGTACCCCAGGTACGTTTCGGAATACAGATATGTACTCTAAACGAAGTCAAAATACAGAAACGTACCCGGTACCCTAAAAGCCGGACGAGTCCATATTCCCCAATCCAAAACCGAAACCACATGTAGTTGTTCCCGTTCAACTGATTGCGAGTGGTATTCATATGCATTGCGAAATATCTGTTACTGTGTATTCTCAGTACTTACATAACGCAATCAATTGTATCTAATACAACAGCATGACAGTTCCGTTCAAGAATACGACACAATGGGAATGGTATCGTCCTAGGGTACGTTTCTGTATTCTCATTCTGGCCAGGGTACATATCTGTATACAGAAATGTACCTGGGGTACATATCTGTAGTACCCATGCCGACAACGACCCCTTCAGCCCCAGCAATACTCACCCACAGGAATCAGAGAAAGACATCTGCTTGTCAGTCCTTTCATCATCAATCCCTCTTCCACTCTCATGATCAAGTATTCATCCAACTACTAGCAGGCTTTTACTTTGCCTTACAATACAAGGGGCCCAGATGACCCATAATTTCTAATTTCACTGACTGACTGACTGAGTTTGGTTTTACGCCGCTTTTAGCAATATTCCAGCAACATCNTGATTTTACATGTGCCACTGTACCGGAGTACACTAGCAATTTTAAAGTTATTTCCACCACTGTCAAGATCATTTGTACAACCCGTGCAGTGTGTCACGCGATAGATTTAATTTGGAGTATGCTTCGTACACCCTGGCAAACACGCCTACATGATTTGGTATGCTTTGGCTATTGACCAATCAGAAATCGACAAATTCATCTTAAGGGTAATAAATATAGGGTGTGTTGCTCAGTCACCTGTTACCACTTATGGGTTTTATCAGTTAAATTCTTGTGATGAAACACTGATCAGATGAATTACCATATATTACAGGTTAGGTTAAGGTTAGGGTTAGGCTAATATGCACCATGTGGCAACTGATCAGGCCAAATATCAAACATATCAAATATATGTCACTTTATCAATGTCATTACAAAACCAAAATGCATAACCAAAACACCTGCAATCACAAAATTTGGAATAAAAAACAATATGGAGTTTTGAGAAAAATTGACTTACATAAATCATAAACCTTTACCAATGGTATTTATCAGACAAGAATGATTATATTTTTCAGGAATTGATGTTGTTTCATGGCACTTGGGTAAAAAATGCCCGATATGTGATTTTGAATGGGGAGTATCTGCTATGTCCATCACTGCTTGTTTTACAGAAAAGGGCACTCTGGACAAAAGAGTGACAGTAAAAGGTTCCTGCAACTATTACCTATTGCAAGTTTTGTTGGTTTCACTAGAGGCTCTGTCTCCTCCGCCTGCGGAATCTGCAAATGACAGAGTAACTATGAACATTCTGTAGAAACAGCACTAGACACCAGCACAAGTATCATACCATTGCTACCAACAGTCAATATACAATTCTTAACAATACAAAATGGTCATGGAATTCGCAGGACTTGTGGACATTACTAAAATTAATATGGTTTACCCCATATACATTATTATTAATAAATCATAACAGAGAGTAGAAACTGGGCACAGACATACAAAAGTACCAAAAGTTAGGTTGACAGCAGTGTATGAAATAAGCCAAAAACCCAGCCAGACATCAGGGCTTGTAACTTCAACATGTTACCAGCCCCAAATGAATTTAACCAGACAAGACACCAAGAATTCACTCAGATGTATGGAACATCAAAAATTTGCACCAGAACGTTGGGCTGGCTAGCTGTAAGTTTAGACCGTCCGTCAGAAATCTAGCCTGTCTTAGGCGGCTGGAAGGGCCTTATTTCATACACTGTTGACAGACTATATAATAAGTCTGTCTGACTGTCTGATCCTATAGGTCTTCTCTTTCAACATGTGAGGAAATATCATTATGATCATAACGAAGAATCACCACTTGGTGATGTTATTAAAGAATGTTAAAAGCGCAATGCACAAGTCAATCTTGAATGTGTTGAAGTATTTTCACTGTTTACTATATTAATATTCATGCATACTCACTCATTCAGACAGTTATACAGTTAACGTATTATATTTACATGAAATATTCTAGACAAATTTGATCACAATGGCCAGGGCAACAGGTATGGCTTTACTAGGCCCTGGGCATTATGCATGATATACATGTTAAGTTACCATGATGGATGGAGATATATGGTACTGAAGGGCTAAATTTCACATGGATTGAAATCTAGGCCCAGCTACTTTCTGCTGTAACCATCAAGTGCAAACAAACTGATACATACTTCAATGCGAATTCTCTTGATCCTGAGAAACACAGCATTTCCTGTCTTGTTGTAGTGTCTCATCAGATGCTTCTTTCCCACACCAAGGAATGTGTTCATACACACGTACAGCCCATCTTCACTCTCCTAATGAAGTAATTAAAAATATGCCAGTGAACTAAATCTTTACTACTGCACTCTTCTATAGTTGATTAATAAACACATGTCAGTATGAAACAAAACCCAAATTACAACAGTTTCAGATTTTCACTCAAACAGTTCAACCTAAAAGAAACTAAGGGGCCTTTATTCCACCCTAGTCGTCAAGACATATTCAGTGAAAGTTCTATTTCAGGCTTTCCATACACTTAGAAATCGGTTAATTTTCGGCAACTGTTATTCATTCAGGTGATGATACAGATGCAACATATCCTTTTCAATATAAAACAAACATAAACAATCAATTTAACAAAGAAAACGTTGACTGACAAGTTCTATTTTGTGAAATTATAAAATACATATCTTTATCAAGATATTGCTTTATGAAGATGCAAATGTTAAAGAACATATAAGCCAACAAGTTAACTTTAAGTTTCATTTCAATGAGCATTATTTATTTCATTTTCAGCTGATTTTGTTTTAGCCGAGGTGCCCAGTTGGATTTGAAGTGTAACAGTCACTGCTCGAGAAATTGCAAAATGGAAAGTCACCGAATTGATACATACAGGATTATCAAAAGAATATGCGCATTCATCTTTGTAGACCTTCTCGCCGCCAGCGGGTGATCTTATCTTAGACAAATGTTGTTTTAGTTGCTCCATAGCCATTTCACTTGTCATGCTTTGACTAGATAACCGGATGTTATCTCCCTTGGTACCGGTTTCTTATAAACCAATCAAAGATCGTGTCCTTACTGATATTTTGTCCCTTCTACAATATGTCGCGGTATTTCATTGGTCAGAGCGGGAAGTTCAAACTTGCATTCGGAACATTGTCTGCATGGAAAGGAGGAAGGCAGTGGTTTGTGCAATATTAGCCTCCCGCTTTAATGGATCACATTTGTTAGAAACGATATGCTTTTAGATGTTTGATAATAAGTGAAGTTAGAGACAAATTTGGACATATTCCTGGGATAAAAACGCCGAGAAATACAGGCCATGTCCAGATGTCTGATATTAGTGATAATCTGACATTTTTCCGAATAACATGTAGATGGTTGATCTCACCGTTGACCTCTGGCCACCCTAATGTGGCGTTTAAATCCAGTTATGAATGTACTTTATAGGACACGTTTATGATAAGCAATCCCATTCCATCTCAATGCTCGTTCTAACATTTCAGCTTTATGTAACTAAATTTGCATCAAAACAATAATACTTTCATATACATTAGAGTACCTGAAATAAAGTTATTCTATCGCCTTATATATCTATATGTATATGTATATGGGATGTGGAGAGTACGGGCTGATACAGTACAGATTGATGGGGTGTTTGTTTTGCTACATATATATGCTGTTGGGAGGTATGCCCCAGCAATGCTGAAGGGGTTGTTGTCAGCACAGGTACTACAGATACGTACCCCAGGTACGTTTCGGAATACAGATATGTACTCTAAACGAAGTCAAAATACAGAAACGTACCCGGTACCCTAAAAGCCGGACGAGTCCATATTCCCCAATCCAAAACCGAAACCACATGTAGTTGTTCCCGTTCAACTGATTGCGAGTGGTATTCATATGCATTGCGAAATATCTGTTACTGCGTATTCTCAGTACTTACATAACGCAATCAAATGTATCTAATACAACAGCATGACAGTTCCGTTCAAGAATACGACACAATGGGAATGGTATCGTCCTAGGGTACGTTTCTGTATTCTCATTCTGGCCAGGGTACATATCTGTATACAGAAATGTACCTGGGGTACATATCTGTAGTACCCATGCCGACAACGACCCCTTCAGCCCCAGCAATACTCACCCACAGGAATCAGAGAAAGACATCTGCTTGTCAGTCCTTTCATCATCAATCCCTCTTCCACTCTCATGATCAAGTATTCATCCAACTACTAGCAGGCTTTTACTTTGCCTTACAATACAAGGGGCCCAGATGACCCATAATTTCTAATTTCACTGACTGACTGACTGAGTTTGGTTTTACGCCGCTTTTAGCAATATTCCAGCAACATCACGGCGGGGGACACCAGAAATAGGCTTCACACATTGTTCCCATGTGGGGATTCGAACCCGGGTTTGCGGCGTGAAGAGCCAACGCTTTAACCATTAGGCTATACCCCACCGCCCCTTCTAATTTCAAGGGTCTTCACAGGAAATGTAATGGTCCTGTAAAGTAATGACATAGTTCAGTGCACTGTAATTTAAGGTGTATAACTACGTTTGTAACAGAAGCTAAATATTTTTTGTTAAGAATTTGGTAAAACAAATATTTTTCTGTGTCCCTCTTTGACACAATATATATTATTTCTGTACACTTACAGAATACCAGATACCTATCAGCCATATTGTTTAGTGTCACGTCAGCCTATCCCTAAACCTCACCCTAACCCTAAGTAAACTCGCATGCTTTCAAAGATGGCGGAAGGTATCGGGTATTTTGTAATCTTACCATTATTTCTGCATCCATTGTATACAGTAGGTACAAATCATGCTAATACTGACAGTACATGTCGTTGTTTTGGAAAGACTTCCGCCAATATCCCCCCTTAAACCTAACCCTAATGGCGTATGCTGGCATTTTAATCTGAACATAGGATACCTACTTCCATTAAATCATATTACCTGAATAGTATATATAAAGATAGAGATATCTATCTATCTTTTCCTCTCGTTAAAGTTTAGGGGGGATATGGGCGGAAGTCATACCATTGTGTTTAATTTCCAGTTAACATTTCATCATGGGAGGTATTGGCAGCAAGGTTGAAATGTTGGATGATGGTACAGGTACCCCAGTCAAGTGTCAAATTGGCAGTCGCCAACTAGATGATGATCCCCGCTCACCTACCAACAACATTCCACGTACACCTATCATAGTGGACAAAACACCTGATGGACTTCTTGACCCACGCTCCCCAACTCCTGGAATTTGGAGAACACCAATAAACAATTTTATGAAAAAAGGTGAAACATTATAAAGCGTTTTGTTTCACTCATGTATAACAACATGAGATATAACTGGGGAAATGGAGACCTCTAACAACGGCTCTAGAAGCCCACCCTTAGTGCAGCACCATGTGAGCTTATAGCACATGAAGATAATACACAATGCTGCTAAGAAAGGGGTCAAATGTAACATGGTATATATGGGATTCCACTTTCTCAGTAAAATACAGAATTCTAGTACTTATTGGGGCTGTGTCCCATCCAGGATTTGAACCCACACTCTCAAAATGAGGGGCCGCCTCCGTGGTGTAGTGGTTAGAGCCTCCGCCTGGAGAGCGGAAGGTCGCGGGTTCGATCCCAGACTGCGTCATAGCAAAAGATGTTAAAATATGGTACTTGTTGGTCCCTGCCTGGTGCTTGGCATTAATGGGTACA
>VKKT01003186.1:40596-54600 GCA_008038995.1 Haliotis laevigata | reverse complement strand
ATTCAGAAATATTGACATTTCTAAATCAACTTGCGTTTCTTTTGCGGTTCAGTATATAATAGTTCCGGGCAAAAGTGTGCTTATTACACTATATTACATGGTGGGAGAGCGAACGGTATTTCTTTTCTAAGATGCCAAATGTTATACTTTCTAAGGATAATTACGATTAATTTAAGGCAGAAAACAAACGATGGTGTCGATGACCTAACTTAAGAATTAAGAGCTGGCGCGCTGTTCTATTGATGCGTCTGCATCGTGACGTCGCTTACATTGTGACGTAATGTAAAATGGTTCGATTACGAGGGGGCAGACTAGAATGGCGCAGTAACTGGATAACGTCATTCAATTGTTACGTCATCAAAAAACTATACCTTTATTGATGTCTTTCAGTGGAATTTAGAAGTTGTACATTGATGTCCAAGATATTTTTATGGATTAAACTTCTTTTTTAATTTCTCTCACAACGTTTCGAGACCATTCCAGGTCCCTTCATCAGGTGATATATCTTGGACATATACCTTTATTGTCTGATAATGTTGGGTTTTTTTCGAGTGTTCTAACCGCTAGGCATCTTAGAATTCAGTGGATTCTTAACATCATGTCCTACAGTGTCGAGTGGACAACCCAGTTTCTGGAGCTGGGCTATTCGGGAAGTCTTGAAATATGTTGCATGAGTCCCCATACTGTACTGCCTTCCTTTAGTACAGTGATTACCATTGCAATGCGACAACGAATACACAGGCCTATGTTTCTGTTACCAGACGACAAAGGACGCAAGACAATCGGGGCCGTCGTAATGATGCCTGACAAAGAAACAGGGGGATTGAAAACCCGAACATTCATCAACTACACACTACGTGAGTAACTTCCCTTCACTTCCATGTATCACTCACCACGGCTAAATGCATGGCGACCTTCGCTATATATGCTAGGGTGCCCTGAAAACATGTTCTGGTCCATCCTTTCACAGAAAATAATGTCGTTGTTTTTATAAATATACCCTACTTATAAGAATTATCCCTAAACGTAACCTCTCGGGTTATGCGAGAACGACGGGACCGCGTCAAGATTCAAATATGGAAATAAATTTAAATGTTTTGCATCTTTTCAACCCAGAGTACGTATGTGTGTGTGTGTGTGTCTCTCTCTCTTTAAATGCTGGAGTGGTGGTGCATAAATGACCTTTTCACATAATACATTACAATGGCTTCATTAGGCCTACGTCTATTTGGTTGTTTATCTAACCAACATCTCATCGACGCACTGAATGTGTTTCTGCCCATAGTGTACGTGGTGTTGTGTGGAGATTGTTCATGTTTATACCATCTCCATTCCTGCAGATGAGGATGTTGACGAAGGCGAGTTTTACTTAGATGTGAAGTATAACAACAACGACCTGTTCGACAATCACTGGGACCTGTGTACACTAGAAGAGGAAAGCGACCAAGACAAAAGGACAATTTCCTGCCCATTGAAGAGTGGACCAAAGAGCGAAATAAAGGACCGCGAGATTCCCAGCTATCTGCCCAAGGTAAGTTGGCGGAATGTTGACCATGTTTCCCCACAATGGTAACCATCTAAGACATGTAAGACAACGGCACCCCACCCACTCACATAGCGTGTGGAAATGTGAACAAGCGTATATAATCTATGTACTACACTCGCAGTCAGCGGTCAGATACCATAGGAAATTCGCTCGTTTCGTAAAATTCCTATCGAACGAGTGAGGTATTTTATTTATCTACGTTTCAAATATTGATTGATTGGTTGATATTTTGTAAGTTTTGACGTTTTGTATTCATGAACCGACACCGGTTCCGGGTGCCGAGTCAGCATCACATTCCAGTGTATGAGCTGTAGCAGGCAGTTAAAGTATGTAGAATCAGTGAGAAAGTTTTCACGAGTAGATACATAACATTTGATGTTAGCTATGTTTGAGACTATAGGTATCACGATTCAAATCTGCCACCTCGCTATAAAATTCAGCTGTCCTATACTAACGTTACGCAAGGTTGGAAACAAACTCGCATATAGAAGTAACTTTACATTTGTTCTGTATATAGACCATTCATGTGTTTCTATTAGTCTATTTTATTCTGCATTCCACCTCCGCTTACGACACAATTGTTCTCAACTGAACTTCCTCTTCCAGGGCGAGTACTACACGCGGTCTTGGATCACCAACCAGAAGGGGGTTGTTCTTATGTGCGGCTATTCGGACTTTGTATTGTAGTGCACTGAGAATGTCATCAGTCCACAGTGTAAAGGCAGTCCACGACCATGTGCTATGTCTGCCGGACATTCGCTGTGTACAGTCACTTCGTGGAGCTTCTGCTGCATTGGTTCATAAGACTAATCTCTTTAAACATGTTTAAGTTACTGTAAAAGTAGTGTTGTGTAACACGGCAACATTGGCTTTTGATGAAGTAAACTGACGGACAAAAGAAGGTACACACCACACCACACACTCCAGGTTTGTACTTTTTTTTGTACATCAGTTATTGCCACGGTATTCATACAATGATAACACACCTCTGTGTATTCTGTGTCTCAATGACTGCCCGACTCGTTAAATGGAGAGCACTTAGAAGTATACTAACATGTTGGCACAGCGGGGACCATTTTGTGGAAGTCGCGGTGCCTGAGCGGGTTAGGCGGGTGACTTTGTGTGCTGGCGATTAGGTGACTGACTCTGTGAGTGTTGGTTCGAATCCCGGATGGGACTCAACCCCCCACACAGAATTAGAATCTGTACTTTACTAAGAAAGTGTAATCCCAAATATAACATATGTTAAGTCACTATATTGTTAGTCGAGACAACAGAGTAAGTGACTGAATGAACAGTATCATAGCATCCCGAAGTGGGACGGAGGATATGGGTATATACTCGAGAATCCGTACAGAACATAAACTGTGTAAATATAAGGGATATTCTGTATTGAGGTGTAACAGCAGTTACATACACCACCGTCTTCAATGAAAGTAAGAGTTTTATGTCGGACAGTTCCGAAGAAAGCAAGCTCTGAAACAACATTGTGAATGAATTGTCATGAATTACTTAGCACGTGCAGGGGGAGCGTCGGCCAGATTTACCATTATCACCTGGCTGTGAGTGAGTGAGTTTAGTTTTACGCCGCTTTTTAGCAATATTCCAGCAATATCACTGCCGGGGGCACCAAAAATGGGCTTCACACATTGTAACCATGTGGGGAATCGAACCCGGCCTTCGGCGTGACCACTAGCCTACCCAACCGCCCCTCACCTGTGAGCAGAAGGTTTTCTGGGTACCAACCGGTCAAAGAAACAGTATTGACCATGCAACATTTACGTGCCATAGTCGTGCTGCGGGTTGTTATCAGCAGATCGTGGTCCCTATACCAACGCATATACTAAACTCTGCAGATGCCCTTTGGCATCAGCTCCGGCCAAGGATTTTTCAGTTAGATCGATGACATCGGTTGCAAACTGTAGATGTCCCCAAGGGACCGTTTGGGGCGGGCAAGTAGTTTCAGGGTACCTCACGGCGCGAAACCTGTCTGTGAAGTCCCTCCTGCAACATGGACTGTTTGCCAATGACAGGAGCGCTCTTCACCTGAACTCTTTCCTCCACACAGTGTTATTTCCATGCCTGACGTACAGGCGGACAGTATATTTGTTGAGCGGTTCTTTTTTTCTATTTGTTTTGTGTGAGACAAAGACCTGTAAAATGAAATTGTTACACATTCTTGATTTGAATAAATGAAATGAGGGAGCTATGAAATTGAATTTGGTCTTCATTTGAATTGTCCAGTGATTTAAAGCATGGTACATATAACTCTCACTGCTACATCACTAGCAGGTAGTTCAAATGTATACAAACTAACGCTTGTATGCTGCTTAAAGCAGAGTTCATCAATATTCCAGCTATATGACGTTGGCGTGTAAATCATCTGGAGAGTCCAGTGATTAACATCATGAGCATCAATGGACGTAATCGGATACCAAGACGTGCTTCAACTAAGCTAGCGAGACTGGTGGAGCCAGCAATTACACGAACTAATAATCTGCTGATGTCAGTGTATTTGCAGAAAGAAAGCGTATATTGATCAACATATGTGTTACAAACTAAAGCTCAAATAGTTCAGGCAGAATGGGAATATGTGATGTGTGTGTTAATAGATACGGAAAAGTCTTCAATAACATTTTGGGACACCTACTTGTACAAGCTACAATATACTGGTATAAAGGAAACAAACTCAGGCGGATTAGGGCTTCTGGGAGGATATCTTGCCAAACTCCACTTTAACACATCACCAGATCGTCGACCTACTTAATGTATGACCAGGACAAATGAGGTAGCTGACAAATGAACAATGCCTCTGTCTTTAGAAGCTTTAGTAGGACTGATATCGGGTATAAATTGGGGGATGCCGAAATGCTAGTAAATGAATCGCTTGGTCGAGTAACAGTGAAAATATGGCAGCGTTGCGTTACCAAAATCGTCAACGAGGTAGAGTCAAGTTAATGGTCACGCGACAAGCATGCAACAATCGCATATATAGCTGTGATCATGAGCAGTGACACACATTCTGACGATGAAGGATGCGACAAGAGCGAGTGAGATTGCGACTGAAAATATCACGAGACGACCCCTCTTACGCTAGACATCATTCATTTTACCGTTGTGCATGTAGCATGTGCGTGTTTGCGCTGTTCATTCTACAAATAGGTGTGTACACAGAGCAGTAATATTTGTGTTGAAAGTTTTTTATTTCCTTCGCTTGTTTTTTAGAGTTTGCATTCTATAGTTAACGGCGCTTATACTCGGTCATAATATACAGTGTTGGTTACAATACACTGTGTATATGGTCAGGTTGCCCACATGAGGGTGTATGTTGGGTGTACATCAAGGGGATAGTTTGTAGAGCGATATCTTTCCAGTTTGTGCTGAAATATCGTCTTAACCCTTACTATCGGCTGAAAATGGAATTTCCAGAGGGACAATTAAATCGGGCAACTGGCATAACTTCGTTGACCTTTGTTCAACTGAAATAGGATGTGATGACATTGAAAATGCTAATTGTAATCAAACATTGGCACCTACCCGACTCTTAGAAAACAACGTATCGGTTAAACATCCTGAAAACCAACTCCTCGACGTTCCCAGTACAGTTGGAATAAGAATTGTGAAAAGGCTGATAAAGATCCATAAAATTGATTAAAATTGATTGACACTTTAAACAAATGGGTTGGATTCCAACGTCTTGGCGATCTTTAAAACGCAAAACATGACCATCTACATATCTATAATAACAATGCTTTTCATGAAGAGGAAGCAAATCTGTTCGCCGTTCTGTTTGAAGGTGGAATATTTTCAACTGCATTTAAAAAGAAAATCCTTAATTTTGAGAATGAGATTATTCGTATAATTTCAGAATCTTAACCTTAGTTCTTTCCTGAATATGATTTGGGAGAAAATATAACCTGCAATATAAAGACAAAAACATCTCATTGCTGCATTGTGTTAAGAACAGTTTACACATGCCAGATTCATCTCTAGTGGTTCTAGTTAATATCAACTATCAAAGCTGGATATCCAGCAAGTTATAGACTGACTGAGAAATGACTACTTATACAGCAGAGACACTAAACACTAGTTGATGTTTGGCTAACAAAAAACATGCATTAAGAAAACGTATAAAAGTAGTTGAATGATACATCTTTCCATACTCATTTAGGAAAATATACGTTGTAATTCACAATTTGTACATGCTTGCTCATGAACAATTTAGATGTTTGTGTCTGTTGGGAGCATGATACACACTTGTTTTTAATTCAAATATGAACATTGTCTGTTTAACCGTAAATTACGGTAGTGTAACAGCTTGGAACAATCAACGTCTACACGCTATGGGTGCCTCTCCGGAATCGATACTAAACATTAACATGCCTGGGTTTTGGCCAATTAGTAGTAGAACTATTCAATACTGGTGTAGGGAGCATACCGTCCGGTCCCAACGTCCAGCGTTACGTCCAATTTTGTTTCCTGGTCACAATGAGACACGCCTTGCTAGTTATCCATACGAGTCATACATCTGGCATTCCATGGACAAGACAATGAGCAGGATTGATGATGGTCGTGAAGAATATTTTGGAGACGCTTGTGTTATCCAACATCGTCAATATTGCATGGGAGAACAACAAATTGAAGGGACATCATTCAAAATCAAGATCTGGCCTTTATGCAGATACACGAATGTAACACCATGTGTTGCAACAGATCTTTTGTGAGAGTACAACATTGTTTTACTTTCAATGACGGCGGTTTCTCCAGTTGGACAAGTCACTTGTTAGTCAAGGACAATCCTTGGTTGCCATTTGGAATACACTCCAGACACTTTTCAATCATCTAGTGTCTTCTGTGTTCTGTACAAACGTAAATGGTGATCAATCATATACCGACACTGTTCTTTGAGAACCAAGCACGGTTTTTGTTTGGGAACCATTGATCAGAAGAATGATAAAATATGTTGATACTTTCAAAAGCATAAATCCCACATATATGGAGTACAGTTAGTCTTTTCGCTTGTATAGGTTCTGTTGGATCACTGGATGATAGCCATCGTCATCTAAACCATAATAAACAACATAATTAGCGCGAGAGGTGCCAATTTAATGTGCTATCCTGACTCAGAAAAAATTCTACAAATCTAACTTAGGCGTTTTCCAGCCTTTCGCGTGCACAAAAAACAAGGGAGGAAAGATACAGGGATAAAAGTATCACAACACCTCAGTTTTTTACCCCCTATAGCCATTTATAATCATACCATAACGTTTATTTGTATGATAATTTTACCCATTGGGTGCACCATACATCGATTATGTATTCACACGCATAAGAAACGCAGTTTTTTTTATCCAAATAGGAAAACTCGGAGCGCTAAATTGAAATACGTTTTTGGCATATAGCGAAGCCTGGTGGCGTTTCGAATATTTTTTGTGGCGTTTTGGAAGGCCCGAGTAAGAACAGATCAAGAGAAGGAATCAACAACACGCATCATACCAATGAACATTCGGGTATCATGCACACATTTCTCGTGAAATCGAACATGCCATATTCATTGTCACCACCATAAGTGGGTATACGAATGTGCACAAAGACTGGGCCTATCACTCCTTGTTCAACAATGCCACGCCTAACTCAAATTGAGAGAAACCTGGCTATCGGATGGTTGGAAGCTGCGGAGTCTGCCCAAGATGTTGCCCCGACATTTCAACGTTAACATAACCAGATTTACCTATTGTATCTTCGATACAACGCAAAAGATCATTCATGCAAAGTAGTGTTGAAAACAACCATCCGTTGTTATTCCAAGAGCACAAAGCAGCATGACTAGTTTGTGTCAGTCTCGATGTCACTAGAATTTGAGGTCATTTGGGAAGGTCAGACGAAAGTAGATTTCTTTTCTTCATCATTGATGGCAAAACTTTTATCAAATGAAGTGAGCATATGCACAAAAGAATATCTTGCAGCAAGTACCGTTTGGCAACGGTTCATAAATGGTATGGGGGAGCCTCTCTCATGACTGTACACTTCACCTTGTGAGGATCAAACAAACTCTGAATAAACAAAGGTGCATCAGACATCCTAGACGGGGTTGTACATTTCAATGACCAACCTCTGAACATAAGGCTTCTCTTCATGGACAGGAATGCAAGGTCACATTGCCAATGTTGTCGAATGAAAGATGATAGAGCCTTCATCTACAAATACCTAAACAAAACATTATTCAGCTTCTCATTGATAATGATTACACACAAAATACTACTGCTGCACCCTTCTCACTACCATCAGCAGATGACACTACCAAGCAATGCCCACCTCATGTTGACCTGAACGCATCTGTTTTAAGACTTGCAGTTCTAAGAGTGCATAAAGAAACTGAACAAAAGAAATTTCATGATTTTATTCATTCATATATTATTGTATGCAAAGCAGAAGCAGCTTTTGGTAGTAACATTATGTTGATGCGATATCAGTTACATGCAAACTGATGATCTTGATTATACATGTATTTGTACTCTGGGACCTTCCCTGAAAAAGTTAGTAGCACCAGAATTTGTGAACTAACTATTCACATTAACTCTGCATAACATTAAGAGACCAAAGCCAAACGTAGTCATGAATGATATTTACACAATAACCATGTCGACTTAGACTGTTGCATGATATGAATGTATTTGTATGTACATAGGAGTACACATCCATTTACACCACACATTTTAACCATAGTAAGAGCCAAAATATGTCAATAAATAGTACCATAAAGTATTTGTACAAAATGTTGGCATGCATGAGCATGATTCTTACAATGCCTGGTTCCTAGCTTTCCTTCACATGCACTTTTGTTTCATATTTTTCCATCCCATCAAGGTCATGGCATGTTAAAAATTCATTAAAAAAATCCCTAAAACATTGACTTATATGAAGGAGACTGTCAGTCAGAAAACAAATAAAAGCTGTGAAGAGAGTGCACAACATTTTGATGGTTCTTTTTCCCCCTACACAAAGTCATTAGACTACCTCAAGCAAGTAACACTGGAAATACCATACAAGTTAAACATATTTGTTTTTTGTTAAGACTATATGTCAACACATTGTTTTTGATGATCAAACAGGACGAGTGAGTGAGTGAGTGAGTTTGGTTTTACACCGCTTTTAGCAATACTCCAGCAATATCACGGCGGGGGACGCCAGAAATGGGCTTCACACATTGTACCCATGTGGGGAATTGAACTCGGGTCTTCGGCATGACGAGCGGACACTTTAACCAGAAGGCTACCCCACTGTCCCAGAACTAGATGAAGGCCCAAACAGTGACTTGAGTAAACTGTTCATTACCAAAATTATTTACTTCAGTTTAACACAGTGGTACACTTACCATAATATTATGTCATAATTTTAACCACATGAAGTGAATACTGCAACTAAAATAGGGTGATAATAATATATCATTTATGGTAAAATATCAGTTTCTGGTACCATTTTCCCTGACCACTGCTTCATAATTCTATGTTACTGGATATTTTTTTTACAGAATCATAGATCTGTGAGAAAATGTATGCACAGCTATTTCCATATATGTTTACAAGAGAAAGAACACAAAGTAATCTTAATTCCTGTATATTTCTCAAATTACATATTTTCATGAACAAACTTTGTTATCTCCCCTTTGCCCACCCACAGCAATGTGATATAGTTTTTCCCTCTTCATGCTAACAAATACATTTTTCCCCGAAATGTTCATGGAAATTTTCATTTTTCAATTACAGCCTTGACTGAAGAAACTGAACCAAGACATTTGGTTGGCTCTAAAGTTGACATGGTTTCATGACCCTTCAGGCAGAAGACAAGTCATAGGCAAACCAGTGCCTATAATGATTCAGTGAATCAAGTCAGATAATCTCATATTCTGCATCAACATTAGGATTTTACAGCCAACATGCACATCACATAAAACATTATGTTCTTTCATACCTTTGATTATCAGTTTATGCAACGTAAACTAAAGACCTTAAACTTAAGATCAGTATCCTCTCTGATACGCAGTGTCTCAACTTTCCTTGATGGACAATTATGATCAGATAGATGTGTCATTAACAGAGACTAATTGAAGGCACATTTCACAATCAGAAACAATACTACTGCTTGACTGTAACTTGGAGGGAATTGAATTGGATTAACTTACTTGTTAAGCCATGTATGATTCTACAAACTTACTAGTACTGTTATGCTGATGAAGGGCAACAACGTGTAACAAAAGCTCACACAAACATTCCTTCCCAGTAAGTCCAAATTGAGCAAAGCTCTATTCAAGAGAAACTTCATACTAAACATTTCAATCTCTCTCCAGAGTAACATCTATATTAACTTTCCTAATATATCTAGATATTTGTTTTACATTAAATATAGTTTTAGTTCATCATGATTGGGACATAGGGAAATGGCTCGAAAAACTTTACCCATGTATGAAGCTACCAACCCCTAAGATTGCAGCAACAACAGTAGGCTTCTGTCAGTATGACAACAATAAATGTTATTGTTGCCTTGGCTACTGAGACATTTATTTATTTCATAAATTGCATGCTCGCAACTGCGAAGTTACACCTGATCCATCATGGCATGTGAAGAATATTTTGACTGAGGAAAATCCTGTTAAACTATCACACATGACAGCAAAAGTATTTTGGAGATTGTCTGAAGGAAAACTAAAACTGTACGTTAAATTGACAAAAATGAGATAATACATCAAGATTTACCTATTACTGATCTAAAAACAAATCCAATTGAAAGATATACAATAACAACTCAGTTGTAGGGAAGAAATGTATTATTAGACACATGCAGTGTTCCTTCAGATAGACTTCCTATCCTTTTGACAAACTATTCAGATGCTAATACTTTTGCCAAAAAAGGGAATGCACTTGTCCCTAATATTGAATGCACATTTTTCAAAAGTTGTCTATTCTTTTTTTCATATTTTGCCCATACCAAAAATAGGGAGACTGGTAGTGCACCACTAAAAATACTTTTCAATTACACATGCCAGCTCTGAAAGGCCTTTAAAAGACTGCTTAAAAGCATACAATACATACATTTTGGATGGATTCCCTAATCATATCTTTGGTTTCTGACCAGTGGTGTTGGCAAAAAATCAATGCAATGGCAATGGAAGACAATACTTATAGCTGAATGGTGTATATTTAACACAGCTACAAGGAAGAAGCCTGTGAAATGACAACCTTCAGATTATGAGCTGCCTTTG
The DNA here is from genome assembly GCA_008038995.1 of Haliotis laevigata. Taxonomy (NCBI): domain Eukaryota; kingdom Metazoa; phylum Mollusca; class Gastropoda; order Lepetellida; family Haliotidae; genus Haliotis; species Haliotis laevigata. The sequence continues at coordinate 43,795 of VKKT01003186.1, read as the reverse complement.
ACACTTCAACGACACGATCAACCATTTCCTGTACTGCAGGCACTGAAGGATACTGAAGGGCAGCTAGCTTTGTAGCACTAACAGATTGTTTTAAACAGTCACACAGTTGATTAGCACATTTCATAATTTTGTTTTTCACGATGGTATGCATGATATTTCGATGCAGTGTGTCACCAATGTAAACAAGTTTATGAGCGGACACTATCACAAATTTGCTGTGGGAAATAAATACTTTGGGAGGTTCATTGCTTTCAACACAGCAAAAAAAGGCATCTAAGGCATTTGTTAGAAGGGTGGAATGCGTTTCCATCTGTCCAGAATAGAAAACTAACACTTGTTTGTCATTTGGATCCAGTTGCTCTGTTTCCATCTTGACTGCTTCTTCCTTATCTAACAGAAACATGTCACTGTCTGTGTTTGCATTCACAGGAGTTTTAACATCCTGTTCAAGTAAATTGTCAATGTCAAATGAAGCATTATCAATGATATCTTGCTTTGAGTTGTCAAGTTCCTCCAAATCAGCTTCAAGTTTCAATTCATATGGATCCTCACTGCTATCTTTGCTATGTTCATGTTCTGATTCAGAAGGTGATCCATCCTTCTCAAAACTCTGAACCCTTTCTTCCTTTGCTTTCAATTGAGCAGCAATGTCTCTTGATTCTAAGTGAACATAGTCATACTCTCTGACCCATTCACTTGAGTCATTGGCATAAATGTCCTCTTTCTCAGCATCTTCATTTACATAGTTATCTCCCTTTTCCTGAAATCTCAGACGTAGAGAGTTCATTTGATCTTCCAGCGGTGTTGGTGGAAGGGGTCTTTCCGAAGTTGGTGGGGGTGGCAATGGTCGTTGTTGAACCATCTTAGCCCTTTGTTTACTTCCTGTTTCTGACTTTGGTCCAATTGGAGGTTTGGCAGCAGCTGAGTCATCAGATGAGATAGACACCTCTGAGGACCTATTAAGATCTTGAGTTCTTGGGAACAATAATGTTGAGTTGCCTTGAATTAGAGAAGCAAGTTTTCTTGCATTGCTACTTAAATCTTTGCATAAAGTTGCAATTTGTCCTAAATCATCAGATTTAGATGAATCCAAAGGCTCAGCTAAAATGTCAGTCTGCCACTTCACTTCATCCAGATTCTTCAGTGCACCTGAAATGAGCTGAAAACTATTTTGCAGAGGATTGAGTTGCTTGTACAGTTTGTTCACCAACTTCCTGTCAGGTAGTTTACTGGCATTTGCTAATGTACCTTGTGAAAACTTTATATATTCTGCAAGAGAGTTCTTCACCCCCGTTACAGCAATTTTTATTTCATACAGTTTAGTTTGTAAACTCTCCTTCTTTCGCCATGTGCTGCTTACAAATCCTAAAAACTTGCTGGCAGTTTTCTGTATATCCTGCTGTAACCTTGTCAAGAATTCTAGAGCTGCATCCATTTCAAGTGGCAATTCATCATAAGTAGGTATCTCAGTAAAAGACCCTCTTGAGTCAATGCTACAAGTGGACAATCTCTGACCTTCTTCTGAAGAATCAGAGCGAGCTGAAATAACTGAATCCCTGGTAACTTGTGGTGGAATATCATAAACACAAACTGGTTCATTTGGTGCCACTGGTGAATCCATGGATGAAATAAATGAGACCTTCCCACCACACGTTTTCATTTGAACTCGAGGGGCATTGTTTCTAGGAACATCATAAACATCATCAATGGCATGTTCCTTGCTCTTACTATTCTCTGTATGGTGTTGATTTGATGAAGGTACCTTAGGTAACCCAAAGTCTATTTTCTTCCCCTTGGGAAAATCATAATCTTCAATAAGAGAAGCTGGTGAAGCTAGTTTGGCTTTTGGCGGTGTGTCATAAACATCCAGGCCTGAATCAGTAGACAACTGCTTTGTACACTGTGTGGATCTTGGTGGAGTGTCATAGAGCTCCTGAGAAGAAACATCCAAACTTGAGCGAGCAGAGTCACATATGCTAGGAGCAGTGGAAGATCTGTGTGAGCTTACATTTGATGTACTGCTAGCAGCTGTAAGTGAGGAATCATTAGATGCATTTGAAAGGATGCTTGAGCGGTTAGAATGATTGTCACTACTGGTCTTAATAAGTAATTGTGGTACATCATACATGTTGTCTTCACTGCCAGCTACTTGATGCACTGACTGAGGAGTATCATAGAATGATGATTCGAGATTGTTGTGCTGCATATTTTGAATACTATCACTAGACAGCCGCTTTAATGATGTTGTGTTTGTGGTTTTTAGCTGCATGTCAGTCATCATAGGCTGTTCCTTTGGGAAGTATCTTGAAGGTGGTACGTCATAATCTTGAAGGCTCCGGTTAGGTTCATCATACAAACCCGAGGATGATTTCTCTGTACTGCCAACAGGCTGAAATTGCAACCAAAAACATCTGAATCAAAGTATTTCTATTGGCGAAAATGTCACTATCATGAATAATGCTTTTAACATGTGATACAAAGTCATCAAAATTTCAGAGCTCTCTGTAAATCACCAGTACTTGGGAGTGGCTGAAAAGCAAATCATGCCAGATGATATACGTCATATGAATAATTTGAAAAAAGGATTACAATATAATTTGTATATGATAGTTACACATTTTTTCCAATTTACTATACTAAGCAGCAAAAGAAACGTCAGTTTGGAATTATCCCTCGCAGAAATGGATAACTGTAAACTCATTTAATGTTTTGATTGTATACTTTTTACAACATCTCCAACTTTACCTGAGCATAGACATCCCTTCCCAAACTCAGAATAGAACCCAGGAAATGATCTCAAAAACGCAACCTGATCTCGGAGATGGTACAGTGTTCTCCATGTTATTCATGCAACTCATGCTGCACGTTCTGTTCACAAGGACCAGCCCTATAAAATGCACCCAAAACCTGGTTCAAACATTCACATTAAGTCAGCAGCATGCCGCGACTCATGACAGCTCAGAGGAACCAGGCGCTACGAAGATGTGAAGCTGGCCACACTGCACAAGCCGTTGCCAATCACTTCCAGGTCAACACTGGACCATCTACAGGCTGCAGCAACGTTTCCGGGCCACCAACACCACAAATGATCGCCCCTGTACTGGCAGACCAAGTGTGCTCACAAGATAACAAGACCACCATGTTGTGCGACAGCATGTACAGAATCCCTTCATGCAGGCATCCTAAACAGCACGCCAGA
>VKKT01003183.1:81341-91477 GCA_008038995.1 Haliotis laevigata | reverse complement strand
GTATAATCTGTAGTCAGCTGAAGATTGTGGGTAACATCAGACTTCAAGCTTGTACAGCAGATGCTTGTGAATATGCCAATATTCACCAAGCTTCAACGATGATTTTTTTCCTCAATTTCTTTTAAGTAAACTGAAGTGGTTTCTTGCAGGTGCTTACAAATCTAGCATCTTACCAAGTCCTAGATCAAAGGGCTTGAGAAACAAAAATTATATTTGGTGAGGGTTTTTGACCCCAGAAAACTAATTGTCTGAAATGCAATTTTCATAAACTCAAAATCCTTTCCTTTGGCGCATTGTTGTCGATGGAAGAAAAACAATCTGCAATGAGAAAGTTGAGGAGAACTGGAAGGAGTGAGTGTTGTGGCCATTATCTCACCTGCTGCAGGCATCAGGCAGGGGAAGTCTTGTGTAGCACCATCTCCAGTGTTCCCAGAGGACGTTGGCAGCAGAGCCAGGGAGCCAAGCAGTTTCACTGACTTTCCTAAACTGTTGGCTTGACTTGTCTCCGATAATATTTGCTTAAGATCTTGTCTTTCCATTTAACAGGTGCCGATGTCACGATACCATGTGCTTTTTCAGGTTGTTTTGGATGTCTTTTATCGGTATTGTGTCATTTTTCTTCTATTATGTAACGGAGGATGTTTACAGATTTTGTCGAATCAGTTTGTGGAATTTGTTTCAGAATAAACATGTAGAAAATGACATTTCAGGTCGTTGTTCTGTCTCTTCAACTCCTTCATTTTTTCACCTGTAGATGTTGAAGAACAATAACTGTGTGAGAGCCCTATTGGGTCAGTCATTGACTTTCCATCAATTTCATGTTGAACACAGTGGCTTTTAATGAACATATCTGCACATCAGCAATACATCCCTAGCCAAGATTTACCAAAGTAAAACAATGACACTGAAATGGATCACCTGAGAACTGATCCTGACATGTTTTGAAATATGTTTCACAGCAATAATTCATCACCTAGCAACGGTAATGATTGTGCATCCATCAAGTTAGTCTAATATTTGGTTGGCTGAGCTTAACAACAAACTTGTACCAATACCAGAACTAGAGGTTACATCAGAGTACAGTATTACAAAAACACTTTCTTCTTGTGTTGCTAAGTTTGTTTTTGAATCAGCAATTAATGGAAGTAATTCTGGAGGAGACAGTAATGTTTTCAAAATCAAAACTTAAATATCTGTTATGATTCAAAGCTCACCTAATGGGTTTGAAAGGTTTTCTTCAAGAGTTGAATAATTAATGGCAGTTGGTTAGTGCTAACACATTAAGAGGTAGTTAGATAGGGTATCTACACTGAAATGTTGCTTTCATTTTTAATATGATAATGATTAAAGTATATTTCAGATATTTCCAGTCATTTAGATATGCTGCTTTGTAGTTACAGCAAAATTTTGAAAAAGCTTAACCTCATTTTACAATAATATTTCTCTTATAAATATGGCCCTTTGTTGGAAGTAGATGAATCAGCATTAGATATAACTGTTCGGGACTGCCTTATGAAAACTGTTGTTTGTGGTTAATGTAATTGGTTCAACAGTACGTTTGTTTATTCAAGATTTTAGCAATATAATTTCTTTGTTAAGATTCCATGGATATTAAATGAAATATTGACTCATTCCTTTGATTTGAGATAATACAGTGAAATATTAGCAGTATTCTTCCCCGATAATTGATATGGCCTTGTTACTGGCTGTGTGGAGTCCAGGTGTGTATAGCTCAAACAACCTATGCTGGTTGCAATAGGTGACTTGGTGTATCAGCTGGTCAGACTCAGTGACCTGGGGATGGGTGCTGATAATATCAATCACTGGGTTGGCAGGGTTCAAACTTGATTATTTATTTGCTTCTATGAAAGACCAGGAATGTTGGTGAAAACAGCATTATACAAACAACAACCTTGTTAATGAATCTCCAAGCAGCTCAACATGTCACTCAAACGATAATGTTGTCCTTGGTTTGCAGCAACAGACTAATCTTCTGGGCCCCTTTCCACAAAGCAATTGTAGCGCTAAGTTGATCGTAACCCCCATAGTTTAACATACACTTACGACTAACATAGCGCTACGATCGCTTTGTGAAACGGGGCCCTGATGTCCCTACAGTTGATGACTATTACCTGTATCCAATGTAGAGTGTCTGCATTAGTGAGATAGCACTGTGGAAATAGGGGATGAACACCATATGGGGTTCCCTTGTATACACTTAAAACAGCATCAAGTTGGCAACAATTGTCTGCATGGTAATCTGTCTCATGGAAATAGACCTGTTTGGAATTGGGGACAGGTTTGTGTATATGCAGCGAGTATCAAGTGTTTCCATTTCAACAGAAGTTTATCTTTGTTTTTGATAAAACTGGATGAATGTCTGCAAAGGTTTCACAGGTCAGCTTGCTATGTTTCCTGATATGTCGGATTTTGGGGAAAAACATGCTTAGTTTTGTTACGTTAATTTGATTGGGGATTTTATTTCATGAATTCAGCGACAACTTTCAATTTATTTGATAAAAGTTAGAAATGGATGGCTTTTTTTGTTTTGTTTTTATCAAGTGAAGAATGGCTGGATTCAGCAAATTCTTCAAACAAAGTGGAATGAAGACTTTTAATGGAAGTTTTGTTGTAATTAAAGAATGAGGTTTCATCTTTTTACAGTGTGAGAATTAAAGAGATTTTTGGGTTTTATTGTATTTGGTTTTTGTGATGAGAGGATGAAGTAGGGTTTGTCATCAGCTGCTATGTCAACTGGTCGGCCAACACACAGCACCATTGCCACCTTGAAATTTTGTCACCTGAATAAGAAAATCATTGTCTCAATTGTGGCGCTAGGCATGTGACCTTGTACCCCCTGACAGGAACTTGCTAATGTCCCACTAATCCAAGCCACAATATCGCCCCTCATGCCAGTAAAATTGTAATTCTCCCACATGTCAATGACAGAGCTCAGCTCAACGGAATTAGGTCCAGTTTAGAAGCTCCAGACCATCAGAGGTATGTACCTAATCCGGTCCCATCCCTAATTTGCGGATTCAAAGCTGTAATGTTTGACAACACACTGAGTCTGTGAGTCTTTATTAATATTTGACGGCGATCGACTGACAATCGATTGGTCTCCCTTACCTGGAGGGAGGCTTTTTTGTAAGGGAAGGTAGTAAAAATTCTTGTCTGGTTGATCATTTAGTTGAGGTGAGAGGAAGGTATTGAAGTGGTGTGGACAATACCACTAGTTGTTGGTGACGCCTCCATCCCTTGCCTTGTGTGAGTTAATGACATCTGGCCTTGACTATTGTGATACTCCAAGATCTCACTATAAGTCTGTCATTGGCTGTAGGTATGTTGGATGCGACTTACAAGTTAATATGAGGTTCCGATGGGTTGGAATAATGGCCACCATGTTGACTTGCCTTGGCTCATTGTGTTGCTGTCACGCATCACACCACAGTAATGCAGTGCACTTAGTTAAGTACAAAGTCAGATTCAAGGAGTTCAATTTTGTTTGCTTGAGATGGTACTGGATATAGTTCTTCATAAAAATGTGACCTTTTCTGTAAAGAATTCAACTCAAGTCAGTTAAAGTGTAAAGTAAGGGAACATGCGAGCTTCCATTAGTACATAAGTAGTCCGCTATGAGTAAGTTAAATACAGCAATCTGGCAGACTTGTCTCCATGCACAGAGAACAATGTTTGGAATCAAACACTGCTGCTTATCTTGATACTGTAGAGAATTTTCACCCCCCAATGTCCGTCCAGCACCTAGCGAGGAACACATGACGTGATCAGGCTCCACAATGAGTTGTTTTAGAGGACTAAATATTTACAATGACAACGTAATGCTGTGCTAAGCTATGGTACAGTGCCTGAATTTCTTGGCCGGGATATTTTCCAGCAAGTGTTGATTTGGACCTGTTGACCTTTCTGGGTGCACTGCATGTGTTCAATTGTGTGGGTCCGTCTTTCATGTTGGGGTCAGTGTTGCACATAGTTGCTGCAGGGACTCCTGTCTAAAGGTAGCGGAGCTATGCAACCTTCTTATCAAACTGTTGAAAAAGCGCCTTGTGCAAATTCAAAGAATTCTTGGTTTGGATGGTACCATGTTCAAGGTCATCTGGTACATTAGAACTAGAAAAATCTGGTTTTGTGTTGAGAAACTGTTACGGGCATAGTAGACAGCATTGAGAAGGTGTTGTGGACTGGTAAATATTGATAGCTGGCTGATTTTGAATTGACATGGGAATCAATTGTTTTGAAAAGAATGAATACGATTGTGCTGGAATTTTTGTAGGGGTTTTTGATCATTTCAGCTATTACTTGAGATGCTGCCGTTTGGTTACATGATACAGACTGGTAAAACTTGCAAAATTGTATTTTTACATTTCAATAATCACTTCCAAATGGCAGATGAAGCAGTATGTGTTTTAAGTCTGTCTTAATGGAAAGTGAACTGACAATGGTTTCGCCACCAAAAATCCATCTATGTCCACTAATGACCTTATCCAGTGTCTGGACTTAGTCAATACACAATTCCAACATGGCCGATGTTTGATGTGCATATTAAGGCGGATTCCGTGGGATGCAGTTATCGAGGTAAATGTAGCACAGGTGATGTGGAAGGTCTCACTCCTAGTGTTGGGCTTTCAGAGTGTTGCTAGGTGCGATGTTTGTTTGAAATTGCTTGCCGAAATTGCCATTCTTGCCACATGTGGTCTCCACCTGAACCCACCGACCCATTCTACTCCAGCACTTTCCCCACACAGCTCTTGTTTTTCAAATATCCTTGTCCAAGTTTTTTCATCAGCCCACAAAAACAATGAAATGTAGACACTGAATTTCATGTGTTGTTTATACAAGGCTTGTTCTCCAGCTACTTAACTTGCAGCAAGTATGCATCCTTTGTTACTTAGCTGTTTATGTTAGATATGAAAACTCAACCATCATGATCCTGCTTCACTATTTGACCTTTTTCTCTGTAGTATATATAACTTTCTTCTTCTGTCTTTGAGTGTAAATGATGGGATTAGATGCGCTGGTTGACATTGATTTGCTAGACAAATTAATGAGACGTTTTGATGATTTATGTATAATGATTTATGTTGCTTGTGTAGCATTGGGAGGTTTATGTAACCATAGATTTAAGAATGATCTATTAATGAATTCTCTTTTTTAGTATCGTGTTCTCGTATATTCTAATGCTATATTCTAATGCTAGTCTTAAAGGATTTTTAGCCAGAATGGGTTTGAAGGAGAAATCAGAGTAGGAACAGATGATGGAGAGGATTACATCTTTCTGTAGCCACTGATAACAGACTTTGGGAATGTTTCTGATTTAAAAGATTTCTTGATTTTTCTGTGTATTTGTTTTGTTTTCTAATTACATCATAGTGATCATGAATGATCAAAGGGAATCTAGTTTGGCTGCTGACATGGAATATGTTAAAATAATAATCTTTATTTTGCTTTTTACAATTTGTGAAAGGAACATGATTAATATATTGTGTCTATAAAATTCTGACATTCCAATGTGCAGGTGCATGGTGATATTTCATGTATAATTCAACTTGACCCTACTCCTTTACAATTTTCCTTTTAAGAATATAATGTACCTGGTTTGGGATTTTAAAAACTGGAGAACATCAATTATTACCTGTAGTGTGGGGTGATATTCCCTGTTTGGCCACTTGTCTTATTCTAGGATGTAGTTTTCAACTGTCTATCACAGATGAAATAGGCTCCATATGTTTGGAGCAGGCAGCACCCCCTGGTGTTTACGACTGCACTTAACGTGCGCTGATTCCGCTGCAATGCAGTCAACATACAGTTTTGCATCTGCAAACTTTTTCTCCTCTTAAACAGACGAAGAAAGCGCCATTCCTCCAGGCCATGTTTGTAGAGGCAGAAGCCGTCTCGCGTTTCTGTGTTAGGCATCCCTCAGAAAGAAGAATGTTGATAAAATATATAGTGGAAAACGTTTTCAACGCATTTGACCTCATTAAAAATCTTTTATGCTGTGTTGTGAAACTAATCACTTCTGTGTCATGTAGGCTTAGGAATGTTGGAGGTGACTGGAGGATTCACTGCAGCCACCAGCGCTGTGTGTGCCTCACCGTAGTGTTGGTTGTGAGTTGTCAGTGTCTCATACAACACTCAGTAGAAGGTATTATGAAACAGACAGAGACTTTGTGAAGTTATTGTGATGAGGAATCATGTAGTGGTTGTTTTCAGATGCTGACCAACATCTTTCAATGCTGGAACTTACTGCTGTATTTATACTGGTCTATTTTGAAAATAGTGGACACAAATCTGGCTTCTGGTCAATTTTAAGAGAATTTCAGATTCTTGAGAGGATTTATACAAAATTGAATTTCAGTGAAGCTGAGGTGAAATCATATTGAGAAAAAAGGACTTAACTGGAAACTAAAATATATCAGTAGGAAAGTCTGCTCTTGAATTCAGCGTCTCAAACACGCAAGGAGAACATTACCAGGGATAAGTGCTACATTGAAGTTCATCTTGACGTATAGGCACATTCAGTGGGAGTAAAGAGGTTTGAGGCCAGCGGTGACACATCGTTTGTCTCTGTCCATCTCACCTGTCTCTCCTAGATGAGATTCCTCCTGATTTGCTAGTGTCGTCAAGGGAGATTGCAAACTTCCACACCAGAGGAAGAGGAGACCAAACTTTGGTAAATCCTTGAAATTAGCCATGAAATCATGAAAGAAACCCCACAACATTAGCAGGTTTTCTCTGACAATCTTGGCTTTAGTGTGGTGGATTGTGAGTGTTTTAGAATTTACTGTGTGGTTGCAGAACAAGATTGGCATCGTAATTTTGCAACATAACTGTCAAATTTAAAACAGTTTTGATACACTGGTAAGAACGATGATGGTTAATCCTGGAGTTGCAGCCGAAGTACTGAACATGATGAAATCGGTTTTTAATGGAGATAAATAATCCTTGGAAACATGTTTTTAGGAAGAAAATGTCTATTTCAAGTTTTTCGACCAAGTTTTTCGACTGGCAGTGACTAAAGTAATTCAGGTCTTTCATGTGTGTATGTGGGCAGGAAATTGGCAATTATGGAAGTCAGCGCCGTATGCGGCGACCAGGGATAAATGCATTTCAAATCAGTGGTTATTTGTAACATGAAACTTGGGTTTATCATAATTCAAGTTGTTTGTCATTTAAGCTTCAGCTGTGGTGTTTTTGTTGAAATCAATAAATTGCTGTGAAAACAAATACATGGACTACAAACAAGGAATTGAGAAATTTCTAAAATTGTTTTGTCTCAAAACTAGCTATGTGCAGTGGTTTTTTAGCATCAAACGGAGGAAATGGGCTGGTGCAATCTCGGTGTCTTTTGGAGTTAGACTAAGTGGTTTAACAGAAACTTGTGAAATCGTGTTTTTAGATGGAAAAGGTCGAAATGTGTGACTCATTGTTCCTCGTCAATTTCACGCTGTGTGAAACTAACGTTTTTGTTCAGAGATGAATAGTCTTGTGAAGCTAAAGAGGTTTTGGGGTCTTTTGATAGATATCCAAATTTTGTGGTTATCTGAACATGATTGTTATTGGGGAAATATTTATCGCTATATATGCATGATTTTTAATTTTAAACATGTAATAACCCTGCATTTGATATAGTTTTAAATATGCAGTATATAATTTATTAGTTAATTTATGCATGTTACCAAATTAAGAGAATAGAATAATTTAGAATTTTCCATAAAATCAAAAATATCTTTTTCGAATTTATTTATTTTTTTAGCAAGAACCAAATGCCAAATGCTAAATCCAACCTTAATGGGAAACATCTGCCCACACTGGCAATCTAAATCAATTCATCTAATAAAGGGACTGGTTTACAAATACGTTTACCAAGTGCATCGACACCTTGCCCCAGTTCGGGGTTGGTGTTATTGTTCAAGCAAAGGCAGCTGGTCATGTGACTTATTACCCAGAATGCCAAGCATACCTGATCGTCTGCTACTGTGGCAGATTCAGTGAGGACACTATGGACGATGGAAATAGGTGCCCTCTGGTGATCAGTGCTGCATACAAAGGGAGTTAAGCGTAGAGAGGAAGGGTTCCCATTTGCCCAGTAGGGCCCCACCAACCAGGTGTGAGTCACGCTGCAGGAGAACTTGCTTCAGTTACTGTGGATGCTGCTGCCTGTTTCACTGCTCTGATTAAGGAGACATTGACATGTTGGGAAGGGAGACACATTGAGGAAAAGTGAAATATGTGATTTTTAGGTGAAATATACATGCCAATCAATCATAATTTGTTTCAAGTGTTTGCATGATTAAGAACCTATGAGTGCATATTTGTCAGGAGTATATAAATGGAATGGTTTTCAAAAAAATATGAAACTATGAAGATGTATGCCTTTACCTGAAAAAGAGAGAACAATTAATATTTTCATATGAAACGAACAATTAATTTCATTCAGACATATGAGTCAACCGTGAAGCATGTCAACCAGATAGATGATGTAGAATATATGTGAAGAGAGGAATGCCCAGTAGCATGAGTTGCCATCACAGCATGTTCAGTGTTTCCTAGACTAAAATGCTTAATCTTGGAATATGTATAATTTTAATAGAAGCAAACAATTCCTTAACTAAAGGAGCACCATTGCGAAGGGAGATTCTGAACCCGAGGAAATCTAGACTAGCTTCATTTATAGCTTTGCTGAAAGGCGTTGTCCTTTCGTTAGAACCTTGATTCTTGTCGTAGTGCATCGTTATTGACAGAATGCATGAGAAAGCATACAGACATTTTGTTTTTCACTATCACACTTACCACCATTATTGTACAGTTAAATGGCATGATAATGAAGTCTAAATGTTGGGTTATTAACACTGACTTGCAGTCAGGCATGTGTTTTTGTGCCATGCTATTAGCCATTAAACAATGCCCGTTTCACCTTTTACAAATACCAAGTGCAGGTATTATGTAATAAACATGCAATGTACAACCTTTGAGATGTCATTTGCATGTTGAAATGGCCATAGTGAGTTGGTTAAAAACCCATGTGAGTCATTATGGTGTCAGACTGCAGGCAGGGAGTACAGCATGGGTGTGATTACAATATACAAAAAGTCTGTACTGCTATGAACAGGGATGCTGAAATGTACACTTGTCAATCAGTCATCAATAGCATGGTTCTTGGGCCAGACTGGTAGGGATGATTGTGGCCAGTGTATTGCAAGATCTTGTCAGGTGCATCAAGGGAAGTAACTAAGGGGATTTGCTGCATGTGAAGAAGCTGCAGATGGTCCCTGTTAACTGCCCAGCTCTGAGATGGCGTGATTGATCAATGCAACTGCTCCAGATGCAACAACTACTGCTGCTGCTAACATACCCTGGTAGACATTTACCGAGATCTCAACAGTTTAGTGTAAAACCTGCTTCATGAAACACTTACCAAGACCCGTAGTTTCTGCAGAAGTACTATGCAAGATGTATAATGGTTAAACAAGTGTAATATCAACCTCAGAAAGAAGAAGTGCATGCTGAAATTTTCTGCTGAAAATGTTGGAATCATAAACAAGATGTTGTTTTCATTGAATATGTAAATTTTCCATTTATGCAAAATGACATTTCAAAATAAATAAAAGTGTCAAAACCATTCCATGCACAAAAGAAATGTCCATTCTAGAATCCCATGCTAAGGCTGACCTCCAGGTCCCTGCTAATTGCAATAAAGAGCCGACCTTCATGACCCGGTCCCTGCTAATTACAATAAAGGGCTGACCTTCATGATCAGGTCCCTGCTAACTGCAAAAAAGGGCCGACCTTCATGATCAGGTCCCTGCTAACTGCAATAAAGGGCCGACCTTCATGACCAGGTCCCTGCTAATTACAATAAAGGGCTGACCTTCATGACCAGGGCCTCCTTTCACAAAGAACTAAGGTGATTGTAAGTCACTAAGGTAACCTTAGTGCAATGTTAAGGAATGGGAGTTATGGTTAACCTTAGTAAAGGTTGATTCGTGAAAAGAGGCCCTGGTCCCTGCTAACTGCAATAAAAGGCCAACCTTCATGACCAGGGCCTAGATTTTCGAAGCTCTCTTAGCGCTAAGATTGTCATAAGTTAATGTTAATGTATGGCACTTACGACTATCTTA